>JAUCMU010000947.1:0-10144 GCA_032275025.1 Enteromius treurensis | reverse complement strand
GAAACCAGGAAAAGCCACATCAGGTACAGTGTCCAGGATGCTCTTGAGGCCATCCAGAATGGAGACAGTGACTTGGATCAAAGTAACTGCTTTTGGAACTACCACAATTGACGGTGTACACGGCCCCCTAGCGGCGGTACAGATCCATGGCGATGGGACGTGACATCTCTGTTCCCGTCTTCAGGGAACGAGAGTTACAATACGTAACCGAGACATTCCCTTTCAGTCGGTCACTCCAAGTCACGTCAGTGACCAACGAATAGGGATCCCTATGGAAAATGCCATGGAAGCTGCCCTTTCCAGTGTCATGTGGGAGTATCCCAAACCCCCAGTGTTTGGTCTCTAGGCCGGGACTCGAACCACAGGATACCAGCACCTGCACTACATAAGTAGCTGGACCACTGGGACGTCTGAGAAGACGTGCAGAAGTCTGCCTTCCAGTAGAAGGTCTAAGACAGATACAAACACATTAGCTCTCAATGCATATGAAGTATTGGAGGTGATTGAAGCCTCATAAAGCAACTGAAAAATGCTGGGGAACATTTTTTTTTTTAACACAAATGCCTGAGTAATTCTTTAAGGTCAACTCACGGATCCCAGCCCTCTAGCCGTTCTCAGGGATACATCGCATCGAGGGCCTGGCGCCAGATGCTCCACAACATCCGGCTTCTGAGGGGAAGGAAGGGGCACTCGACAGGGTCTACTGATAAGGACACTCTGGAGATATATTGTTGCCAAGCCGACCGAACAGGTTCTACTCCGGCTTTCCAGCTCTGTTTGAGGTGAGAACTCAGGAGGATACCGGTTCAACACGAAGGCTATAGAACCTAGCGAACGTGTTTGGGGTCGCTTAACCCGCAGCTCTACAGATGTCTGCCAGCGAGGCGCCACGTGCTAACGCCCAGGACAAAGCTACACTTCTTGTTGAGTGAGCCCGTACACTGAGGGGGCAGGGCACACCCTGTGCTTGATAGGCCAGGGGCCATCCAGTGGGCCATTCTCTGCTTGGAGACGGCATTCCCCTTCTGCCGTCCACTGTGACAGACAAAGAGCTGGTCTGAGGTCCTGAAGCTCTGTGTCCGGTCATGTAGCATCTGAGTGCTCGGACGGGACACAGCAACAGCAGGGTTGGGTCGGCCTCCTCCGGAGGCAGCGCTTGGAGGTTCCCCACCTGATCTCTGAACGGAGTGTAGGACCCTTGGGCACGTAGCCAGGCCATGGCCTCAGTATTACATGGGAATCCTCGGGCCGGAACTCTAGGCCGAAATGCCTGCAGATCCCCTACCCTCTTAATGGAGGCCAATGTGAGCAGGAGCAAAGCTTTCATAGATAGAAACTTAAGCTCAACTGACTGCAAAAGCTCAAAGGGGACCTCTCTCAGCGTTCTTAGCATGAGAGAGAGAGGTCCCAAGAGGGTACAGTAGGGGACCGTGGAGGATTTAACCTTCTGGCCCCCCTGAGGAACCTGGTGACCAGGTTGTGCTTGCCCACGGACCTGCCATTGACAAGGTCGTGGTTTGCAGCGATATCAGCCATGTAGACTTTAAGGGTGGAGGGAGACAGCCTTCGCTCCAGCCCTTGCTGCAAGAAGAGAAGCACAACTCTGATTGGGCATCTCCGGGGGTCTTCCCGTTGAGAAGAACACCACTCGATGAACAGGTTCCACTTCAACTCGTAGGCAGCTCTTGTAGAAGGCGCTCTCGCAAAAGAATCGTGTCAACCACTCCTTGGGGTAGGTCACTTAGAACCTCCGCATCCCGTCCAGGGGCCAGACATGGAGTTTCCACAAATCTGAGCACGGGTGCCATAGGGTGCCCCGTCTCTGAGTCAGTAAATCTTTCCTCAGAGGGATCGGCCAAGGCTGTCACAAGGAGCAAGAGTTCGGGGAACCAGGTTCTGGTGGGCCATTAGGGGGCTACCAGCAGGACCTCCTGCTCGAGCACTGCTCGAGACAGCTCGTCGGCTGTCTGGTTGTAAACACCTGGAATGTGAATGGCGCAAAGCGACCTCAGATGCTTCTGACTCCATAGAAAGAGGTGGCGGGCGAACTGCAAAATGCAGCGGGAGCTTAGACCACCTTGACGGTTGATGTGGCCGATGTGTTGTCCATGTGGACCAGCACGTGACAGCCCTGTAGGTGTTCCTGAGCCCTATCCAGGCATCTAGGGATCGTGCTAAGGGCATCATCGGGACTACTGGGGTGCCAGTAGTGGGGCAGCAATGGGGAACGCAGGGACCCGGCCCAGGCTTCTCTATGCCGTTCCGAAGTGGGTCTGAGTGCGTGCAACTTTACTGCGTTCCGGCAGTAGTGAGGCTGGAAGTCTGTGGGATCGTCCTCCCGGCTCTCGAACTGCTGCCTGCAATGAGAGGAGAGTGAGTGTGTAACAGAGCTCTATTTAGAGGCCTTTCCACAGCCCCTCGTCCCCTCAGGGTGACCCAGAGATATAGAAAATCGCTCTTCTTGTCGGGATTTTGGAATTTTCACCCGGCCCGGGGAGGGAGTGGTGAGCTCACCAACTCCCGAAGAACAGTACCTTCCATCCCTGGGTCGCCCGACCTGGGGCCTTCTTCCCTTTTTTTCCCTGCAGGGGCCTGGACGGGCTGGGCAGGATCGCGGCTGCCGGTGGCAGTGGAAGGTATGTGACGGATAGCCTCAGTCTGCTTCCTGGCGTCTGAGAACTGCTGGGCGAAAGTGTCCACTGCGTCGCCGAAGAGGCCGGTCTGGGACACGGGGGCATTCAAGAACCAAGTCTCGTCTGCCTCGTGCATGTCGGCCAGACACAGCCACAGATGGCGCTCTTGGACTACGAAGGTAGACATTGCATGACCCAGAGCCCGCCCCGAAACCTTTGTCTCACGTAGCTCAAGGTCCGTTGCGGTACGGAGTTCTGATAGAACTTCCGGGTCATGGCCAACCTCGTGCAGCGCCTTCAAGTGCCTTGGCCTGATGGACCTGCAGCAACGCCATGGCGTGCATGGAGGAGGCAGCCTCTCCACAAGCTTTGTAGGGATCATCGACAAGAGCCGATGAATACCCACAGGCCCGGGAGGGGAGCAACGGGTTACCCTGCCAGGAGGTAGAAACCTGAGGACACAGTTGCATCAGGTAACGACCGCACCCAAGAACGCACGGGTGGTATGACATCCTGAAAAGGATGCGTTTTTACAAAGACGTTCCACCTGTGAGCCTGTCTCTTTAGGCTTTGCTTTTTTTTTGTGAAGGCTGAAGCGCACAGGGGCGATGGACGCTCGGAACACAAAAGCTGCTGTAGTGCAATGCAATAGCGACCGCCACTCGACTGGAACCACCGCCGCTGAAACCGCCGTAACATCAGCCCTCTCCGTCATGGTGAGTAGAAATGCTCAGGAACTGCTGCAGGAACTGCTCGGCTCTGAAGCGAAAAGCTAAAGAACGCTTAATCCGCTGACCTACTTATACTTGCGCCGCGATTGGGTACAGCTGGATGGTAATCAGCGTATGCAAATTTCATTGGCGTGTTTATATACACGCAGAGTAGATTTGCCATCTCGAAGCGAGATTCCTATTCGTCGGTCACTGACGTGACTCGGAGTGACCGACTGAAAGGGAAACTAAAATTCATGTGGCTGTTTGTCATAATGACTGTACACACTCTCTCTGTTGAAAAAAAAAATGGTTCGTATAAGACATCAATGTATCGTCACAAGCCACAGGGTGTAATTAGGATTTGTCTGTGAATGTTTTTATTTTACTTTGAAAGTGCCCATCCACTTCCATTAAGTGACTACCAGACTGCTATGGTTAAAGTTAAAAATCTTCGTTTGTGTTCTACTGTGTTCTACTGATATGATATGCCCAATATGATCAAAAATGATATTCTGTTGGCTAGACGACCATGTAATTTCTCTTTATGAGCCTAGAGTGATCACATGGAGAAACGGCCTGCTTGGTCTTTCCTTTGCTGTGAGTTTCAAGTTCAGTGAGCTTCTATGATTCAGCTCTCCTGCATGTCAGTCAGCGTTTTCCATAATTTCTAGAGATCTGCCGTGAAAAAGGAAAATTTGGTGTTTTATTTCAAGGTATTGCTTTGCATTCCATAAGAAAGAGTAAAAGACGTGTTCATAGGGCGCCAATAGGGCATTAATTTTGTATGTTTGAGATCTTTTGAGATGATGATCAGGAGTTCCCTTTCGACATTTCCCTCTTACTGTGTCTGCTAAGACAGATAGGGAAAACTCCTTTTTCCCCCTAACAGAAGCATTTATTTTCAATCAACAGGGCATGGCCCCGCGAACAGCGGGCCAATGCCGTCGACCACACCCCATGGCGTGATGTCGCTGCACCAATGGCAGCAGGCAGCGCTATGCCGTGATGTCTCTATGCCAATAGCAGCAGGGGGCGCCATGGTGGTGTGATGTGGCGTGTCCCGCGTCTATTTAAGGCGAGGGACCGCCAGCCATCTTCAGATCATTCTCCTTGAGCGACGGATCCTTTGCTGTCCCTGACTGGAAGCCTCCTCTCTCGTCTGCAGCTGGATTTCTTCCGCCTGGCTTGACTTCAGAGAGATTCTCTAAAAGAGCAAATTTCATTTCATCGATTTCACACCATGCCTGGTCACCGCTGCTCTGCCTGCACGTCTCCTACGGTACGACGAGCTGTGGGCTCTCCATGTGTGGCCGCTCGACGGGAGCCTACTCGCCCCCCAGAGCATGTGTTGAACACCTTTTCTCAAGCTAGAGCTCCGTCCACGAGACGTCTCTATGCTTTGAAATGGTCTGTGTCTTCTAGATGGTGCGCAGAGCGCCATGAAAATCCCCCCTAAGTGTGACATATCGCTAATATTGTCATTCTTGCAGCACCTGCTGGATATGGGCCGAGCCCTTTCCACCCTCAGGGCTTACGTGGCGGCTAGATCAGCCCACCACGACCTGATAGCAGGACAAGCCGTGGCTAGAGATGCTTTGCTCATCCAATTTTTGAAAGGTGCGAGGCGGCTGAAGCCCCCCGTCCTCACACTGTCCCGACTTGGGACCTGCCCACGGTGCTGAATGCCCTCAAAAGCCCTCCCTTTGAGCTCCTTCAGACGGCAACAGTGAAAGCGCTGACATTTAAGACTGCCCTGCTCTTAGCACTGGCATCTGTTAAGCGAGTAGGTGACCTGCAAGTGCTGTCTGTCAGCCCTGCATGCCCTTCTGAAACCAAGGCACGGCTATGTACCTAAAGTACTCTCTACGCCGTTCCGAGCTCAGGTGGTTTCTCTGGCGGCTTTGCTGCCCTTCGAGGGCCAGGACTCCAACCCTCTCTGCCCGGTCAGGGCATTGAGAGCTTATAACTTCAGACGCTCTGACCAGCTGTTTGTCTGCTTCGGTGTCCGCTCCAAAGGGCTACCGGTCTCGAAATGAAGGCTCGCAAAATGGGTTGTGAACGCTATTTTACTGGCTTACTCTTCGGCGGGCCTGGAATGTCCCCTAGGAGTTAAATGTCATTCTACTAGATCCACTGCCTCGACCTGGGCCTGGGCTAGTGGTGTTTCTCTGTCAGAGATATGTGAGGCGGCCGGCTGGTCTTCACCGCCCACTTTTGCCAGGTTTTATAATCTGGACATCCCACCATTGCATGGTAGGGTCCTCTCTGCTGAGTGACACTCGCTGTTCGGGCTGCTCTAACCAGGCCGCGAACTCGCTTCTCTGTGAAGTCTCACTCGCAGCGCTGAGCGGTGCTTTATTGTCACTGAACTCCCTCCTGCGAAGCGAGTCAGACTGAACTGATTGTCATTATAGGCTCTGCAGTTCTCATCTTACTCTCTGAGCTTCACTTACAGCGCTATACAGCGATTTATTGTCTGACTAAACTCCCTTCCGAAAAAGCGAGTCAGATCAAACTTATTGTCGCTATAGGCTATCTAACTGCAGCCTCTCAGCTTCAGTTATAGCCCGACAAAACTACACTCTGAGTTTCAATTACAACGCTATACAGCGCTTTACTATCTGACTGAACTCCCTTCTGTTAAAGCGAGTCAGTAAAAGTCACTGTCACTATTGGCTCCCTGAACTGCAGTCTCCTGAGCTTCAGCCATAGCCTGGCAGAACTAAACTCTGAGCTCTCCGGCTCCGCCGGCTTGTCAGCGAGCGTATTCAACTCTGCCTTCGGCTGCGCTGTAAGGCGCTAATACATCATATATCATGTTTTTTTCACTGTTTGACCGCCTTGCGCTCAAAAGGAGAGAGCTCGGTTATGATTACATCACTTGCATATTCTATTACCTGGCCGCGTCATCGCCGTGGGTATAGGCATCATGCCTTCAAGTGATTGGACAAGGGTGCTTTTGACGTATGAGGCCTCGGGTTTCCCCTAGGTCCGCTCTCAGGCTTCCAGATTCCAGACCTTATAGCACGGCGGGATTTTAATGTGTTCCCCATGCGTCTTAGTAGATGCAGTACGAGTGAAATGTCGTAACTTCCGTAACCTATACGTTCCCTGAGACATGGAACGAGTACTGCGTTCCGGGCTGTGCTGAGAGGCCGTCGCTTCAGTTGAACTAACCTGAAGATGGCTGGTGGTCCCTCGCCTTAAATAGACGAGGGACACGCCCCATCACACCACCATGGCGCCACCTGCTGCCATTGGCGCAGAGACAACATGCAATGGGGTGTGGTCGACGGCATTGGCCCGCTGTTCATTCATTAAAATGGCGATCTAAGATAGAAGGATTTTGCATAAAAATTAACACCATTTCGTACTTAACTTGGACTGGAGGAATGAAAGCTACAGGTTGCAGATTTCATAACAACAGATTTTCATAAAGGCTTTCAGCTTGAGGGAAAGCATCATTTGGATAAAAACAAATACTCAGACAGAACAGCTACAGGATTTTGGATTGCCGTTTAAATTACTAACTAGAAAACACATTGTGATTATTTTAAAGTATTTGAGACAAACAAACCAGATTATATAAATAAGGTGACAAGTCCTCAACCCAGTAAAAGTCCAGGTATAATCAGGGGTCGGATGCTTTTAGTGGTCCTCGTCTGATGTGCCTGGTGAAGATTAGTTATTAAATTTAAGCCACTGGGGTTAGAGAGGTAAATCACCTAACAAAAGGGCAATAATTAAATAATTAGGGAAATAATTAAATAAAAATAAACAATTTACTCAGAGTTCCTCTGTGTCTGTGCAGGTTCCGCCCCACGGACACAGACCAAGACACAGCATGATTCACTATCAGTTTATTGGATGCAGCATAAACTGGGGCACTGCCCCCTTATTCAGATACCATAGAGGCCTCAGTGGCCCATTAGAGCTAGTGCTGATGAGAAAAAAACTATTTGCTTATAGACATAAGCCGATTTATATTAATTAATAATAAGTAATAAGTTTCATGAGACCTTTGGGGCTGTGGGGAAACAGCAAACATTTGGGGTTCCTTTCCATGGTGTAGTGTGTGTCTGACAAGAGAAAGGCAGAGTATGTTGAACACTTACTCGATACATATGAAGAATTGTGCTGATAACAATAATCATGAAGATTATGTCAATGTAACTGAGTCGACCAAAAATGACCCTGCAAAACGCTATCGAGATCTGCTAAATTTAGGATCTGTAAACATCCCAATTGGGATGTGTTGTTAAAATGGTGTGCAGTGAGTCACCGATGTAAAGAAGAAACAAATCCACCCTTCTGCTAGAGCTTATTTTAACTGTACTGATATGGCCAAACTGAAAAGGCAGTTAGAAGACTAGAAGGCCAGTAATGTTTAGCTTTGATTGACAATGGGGCTCAAATTGATATTATAACATTACATTTGACATTAACAAAGAGTTTTATAATTAAAAGATTGATTGAGAAAGAAATATTTCACAAATTTGTTGCTTTTTCTGTCCCTCTAAAGACAGACTGAATGTATTTATAACCTCGAAGCTGATGTTTTGCTTTTTAATAGATAAGATAGGCCCTGACTGAACTGTAGTGAGCCGCTTGTTTCGTGCAGGCTTCCACCATGTCCAAGGATGAGGCTGAAGCTGGGAGTAAAAAGTCTCTATGATGAACTTTGCCCAATTGGATGGAGCGATAACCAGTGTGCATGAGGTGTCGACCCAATGACGGGTAAGATCTCCTTTGGCCAGAGGGGGCTTCACCGCCACTGGGCATCTGCCCGGAATAGGAGATGTAACTTAATGGAGTGCGTGTGATGTTTCTTGGTGCCAAGAGCATCCGAGGGGGAACTATAGAATCCCAAAAACCACTCCTCAATATATGTCTGATCACGCTCATTTAAGGTGGCTTGGAGAGAAGAAAAAAAAAGGGGGGGAAAAGAAAATGGTGGCCATGGTGGTGGCCTGCATGAGAACGCCTTGCACAGATTTTTGATAAAAGGTGTTTGATATAAATATACAAAATTGATTTTATTTGCCCATTGCCCCATAGTGGAGGTTTTTCATAAATACTGATGATTGATTGATTGACTTTATTAATCCCACAATGGGGAAATTTATTTTTTTAATTATTAAAATTAAATTAGATTGTTAATTTATTTTTTAGATGGGTGGAGGCCTTTCCGCTGAGAAATTGCATCTCTGATAAAACAGCAAAACATTTTGCTAATCAAAGTTTTCACTAGATGGTGACTGCCTTTGCAAATTGGTTCTGATCAGGGCACACACTATACAGGGAAAGTGACAAAACAGGCCATGAGACATTTTATAAAGACAAAAATGCTATGTTTCGAAAAAATATGATTTCAAACTGAATGGAAAATTTGCTATTTTGCTGATGCAAAATCAAACCTGAGCCATAAGTTCTCCTCCTCCTCCAAGAGGATGGATGATTTTGTTTAGGATGAGAGCTAGCCCAAATAAAACCACACAGATCAGTCCTTTTGAAAACATGACATGGCGATGATACATCTGCCATGGGATGTTTTATTGTAACATGAAGGGCCTTCAGGGCTTTGAGAACTGCTCTGCGAAATAATTTTAGGGCTTTGAATAATTGTTTATGAAAAGGCGCATCTCTGCAAATAGATAGAGGAGAATTCATTGATGACTGGTTTAAAATCGCTAACTCAGTTCCCCATGTTACTTTATATGTAAATAAAGATTTTTTTTCTAGAGTCTTAGGCCCCTTAGGAATCCTCTAATATTTCAGTCAGCAGATAACATGTATCTAAAAATTTAACCTGCTGCTCCAATGATGGGAGTTCCTAGAATGATTGTAAATACTAAAAAAGAATCAATAGCTGAAAAATTTCAAACAAAGCAGACTGAATTAATAAAAGAATTGGAGAAACAAGTGCCCTTAGAATTATGGTCACAACATGAGACAGATGTAGGGCTAGTAAAATCAGCCAACCCAATTAGAATTATACTTAGGCCTGGAGCTAAAGGACCTAGAAAAATGCAATATCATTTGAAACCAGAATCTGTAGAAGGAATAAAAAAAGACAATTGAGGGATTAATGACAGCAGGAGTACTTATTGAAACTATTAGCCTTTGTAACACTCCAATAATACCAGTATAGTAATACCAGTAGCTAGTAATACCAGTAGCTAAGGCAGATAAATCAAAATGGCATCTGGTGCATGACCTGAGAGCAATGAATGAGATTGTGGAGGACTGCTGAAGTTCCAAATTTACATATGCTTCTCACCAATGTTCCATCTACTGTTAATTATTTCACTGTGATTGACCTATGCTCTGCATTTTTCAATGTTCTCTTATCAGAGGAAAGCAGACCACTGTTTGCATTCACCTATCAAGGAAAAAGACTGACATACTAGAGACTATCACAAGGCTTAAGAAACTGTTCCCACCTATTTAATCAAGACTTGATATTAGATTGATACAATATGTAGACGATTTATTACTATTCTCTGCGATTCTGGAACAGTGCCATCTAGATGACATGAAGGACAGATGATGACTCCTGCACCTTTGCTTACAATCCTGATATCTGACGCGCATGGGTTTGAGTGACTATTGCGCGAGGAGGAAAGTGATTAGAAAAATAGTAATTAGAAAAGCAGTGATTAGAAAGATAAGGCAACAAGGTTTTTGGTCACCTTATTTATAAGCAATGGTGGATGAGTATCTGTCATGCTGCGGGTGTGTAGCGATCCCGCTTCTCAGTGGACAAGGAGGCGAGGAGACGATAATTCCAATGAACGT
>JAUCMU010000946.1:0-10145 GCA_032275025.1 Enteromius treurensis | reverse complement strand
GCAGCGTCGCTATGACAACCAGGTACTATTGTGGAGGTACAGGTACAACTTTTACACAGTGGAAAACCAAACAGAGCGGAGTCGAGTCGAGCTGGTACTGTGTAGTGGAAAAGCGCCATTTGTAATCAGTGCTAATTGTAACAGTTGAAGGTTATTATACTATGCTTTGTAAAGCCTTAAATCATATTCTTAAATGTTTAATATAGTAATTAGATATAACTATTTATTCTCTCTGCTTTCCTGTAAATCAGCCGTTCTCCTCAGCGGGAGAAAAAGAAGATCAAAATTAAGAAGTACTGGGATGTACCACCTCCTGGTTTTGAACATATTACACCCATGCAGTACAAGGCAATGCAAGGTAAGGCACATGACCCTGCGTCCACTTCTTCTGTTTAATCAGGAGTGTGTGTGTGTGTGACTCTTTATTATTTCTTAGTAGGATTTCCATATTTTCTAGAATGATGCTGTGTATTATCAACTTAATATTTTTAGTAATGTTGGTTAAGCCAAACACAGTTTTGAACTTAAAAGAATAAATCCTAAAACCATGATATAATTCAGTCAGAATATTTCTCGCCATGAAAATAGCCACAGAAGCTGGAATGGCGTGAAATCATAAATAAATATATCACCCATCACTAAATGTGCCTTCTGTGTTTATTTGTGTTTTCTCCTGATAATAATAGTTTAAATGAATCATTCATGTATTGTCGTTAATGCAGTAATTTTCTCGGTCTCTATCTCTCAGCTGCTGGTCAGATCCCCGCCACGGCTCTGCTGCCCACCATGACGCCAGAGGGCCTGGCAGTGACGCCGACCCCGGTCCCTGTGGTGGGCAGTCAGATGACTCGCCAGGCTCGCAGACTTTACGTTGGCAACATCCCATTTGGCATCACAGAGGTGTGAAATGAACACTATTCACATGCTAGAATTACTCCGCAGGGCTTTAGAGAACAGATCCACACGGAGAACACTGTTAGATGTGTGAATATTGCATATCAAAATGCATTCTAATTTCCTGTTTTTACGTTTAAATTGCGCTCGTCTGTATTCGTTGCTCGCTAATATTATAATTTAATCATCTTTAACCCCTAGCGCACTAGCAGCAGGCTCAATCCGGAGCTGGGACACTATGAACAAATACAATAATTATTCAAGCCGTGTGTTAAACTTGAAGGTGTTTTGTTCAAAATAAGGCAGATGTAGTACTCTGAGGCTATGTACAAAAGTCTGAACTGGAACCTCATTTTTCCTCCCTTCCACCTCTGTATATTAATATCGGTGCATCCTTTTTTTAACACGATTCATGTCCGTGCATTATGTGACAAACTTCTTCTTCATCAGGAGTCGATGATGGACTTCTTCAATGCCCAAATGAGACTCGGCGGTCTGACTCAGGCCCCAGGAAACCCTGTCCTCGCCGTCCAGATTAACCAGGACAAGAACTTTGCTTTCCTCGAGGTGAGAAGGGCCTGTATTCCCCGACACAGGCTTATATTGCTAATAAATAGGTAAGCTGGATTCCTAACCATTTATTTTCCTGTCAACTCTTCAGTTCCGTTCAGTGGATGAGACCACGCAGGCCATGGCGTTTGATGGCATCATCTTCCAGGGGCAGAGTTTAAAGATTCGTCGGCCGCACGACTATCAGCCGTTACCTGGCATGAGTGAGAACCCCAGCGTATATGTCCCGGGTACACCGATTTTTACTCCGAGGTCTCGGATCACAACAAACATGACGTTTTCATTAAGTTATAAATAATGGCTGTTCTCCGTTTGCTTCACAGGTGTGGTGTCCACTGTCGTACCGGACTCTATTCACAAGCTGTTCATTGGTGGTTTGCCAAACTATCTCAATGATGACCAGGTTGGCTACAAGTGGTTTCTAGTAGAAAGTCTATACATGGCTTAGTTCACACTGCAGGAAAATCAGATACGGGTCACATTTGGGCAAAAAAAAGTTGGAATCGGCCCACTTTAGCCTGCAGGGTGAACTAAGCCTTTATATCAGACCTACTGTATCAGAGCAAAGTTTCTTTTTATTTTAAATAAAACAAAATAAAAAACAATGTGAGGCCTTAAAATCAGAAAGGCCGAGAATCACGGAACTAAACTGCAGGAAATAGTAAGCTGGTTGGATAGATTGCATTAATCCTAGACACTTTCCCCCAGTTTCACAGACAGGGCGTAAACTTAAGACTGGACTAAAATGTAAATCTGATGAAAAAATAAACACAGCAGTGCCTTTATGTTGTCTTAAAATGTACCAGTAATGCTTTCTTCTAAGGCTTGTTTATAGAAATGACTTGAACTCTGACCCTCTCTGTAAAACCAGGCCTACGAGAACTGTGCTAAAGTTTCCCAAGATTGTGTTTGTCTTGGCTATGTGTAGCTTTTCGCTCTCTCACATGAGAAATAAGCAGAAATGGTTCATTTTTTAATGAAGGTCACGCTCTATTCGTGTGGCGCAGAACCCTGTGAATTTGGCACAAAATCCTTTACTAGCTGCTTTTTCCTGCTTCTGTTAGATGTGAGATACATTTATTTCTTTATGTTCTCAGGTTAAAGAGTTGTTGACCTCATTTGGACCTCTCAAGGCATTTAATTTGGTTAAGGACAGCGCTACCGGCCTCTCAAAGGGCTACGCTTTCTGTGAGTACGTGGATGTTAACATCAATGATCAGGTGAGCTGGAGTAGGTAGATTTTCCACGGTATCCATGAATTTAGCATCCTCTGGCCCACTTCAACAACGTTCATCTCTTAATCATTTTTCCCAGGCTATTGCAGGACTGAACGGTATGCAGTTAGCCGATAAGAAGCTGCTGGTTCAGAGGGCAAGCGTAGGAGCCAAGAACGCCACAATGGTGAGCAACTTCAAATTAAAACATACGTGTCGTAATAAAGGGCTTTTTACACAAACACGTCACATGACCATTCATTTCAAATGCTATTTCTATTTTAATAACATTTATAAGTTACTTTTCAGTCATTGGTGTCTAATTATCTTTCAGAAGTTATTAATAAGCTGATTTGCTGTACAGCAAACATTTATTATTATTATTATTATCAATGATTGAAACCAGTGTGAAAAAAATCCCTGATGTGTGTGAGCTCATTATTTTAACTGACATGAATTATTTCTTCTTTTCTCTTTCTTTAACCCTTTGTAGACGAGCATAAACGAGACTCCAGTGACGTTGCAAGTGCCGGGGCTGATGACGAACCCTATGGTGCAGATGGGCGGTGTTCCCACCGAGGTCCTGTGCCTGATGAACATGGTGGCTCCAGAGGAGCTGGTGGACGATGACGAGTACGAGGAGATAGTGGAAGACGTCAGAGAGGAGTGCTCCAAATACGGCCAGGTCAAGAGCATAGAGATTCCCCGGCCTGTGGATGGCCTTGACATCCCTGGCACTGGCAAGGTGAGCGTTACCAAAGCAGCTGGAGTGATGGAGGGTCAGACTCTGCGCTTCCTCAGTCCAGGGATTAAAGCACCCTCCAGCGATGAACATCTGGCTAGCGCCACACAAACGTACACAATCCGTCTCACGCTCTGTTTTATTTTTTTTTCCAGATCTTTGTGGAGTTCACAACTCTCTTCGACTCCCAGAAAGCCATGCAGGCCTTAACGGGAAGAAAGTTCGCCAACAGGGTGGTGGTGACCAAGTACTGCGATCCAGACGCTTACCACCGCCGAGAATTCTGGTAGAGGAGAGCCAGAAACATAGCAGGGTTGCGATATTAACGCATAAAGAGAGAGAGAAATTGAGGCAGAAATGACAAAAGGGGGAACATTTTTTTTTTTGTACTCTTAAAAAAAAAAAAAAAAAAAAAAAAAAAAAAACCCAAAAGGTGAATGTTCAGTTTTTTTCTGTCTGAGATGATTCGTGAGCAATTACAGGAGGGCTTTTGCTTTCGTTTGTATTTTAAGAACATTAGCGGGAGATTCTGTTAAACTGATTATACTTGTTCTGTTAATAAAAATGACTATTTTTTAATTGTATACTGAAATGATGTAAAATCGTGACCATCAGAGAAGACGAAAGAGCTAATGATGCCCATCTAATTCAAATCAAAACACATTTCGGTCTCTTACATCGATTTTATCTCTTTTTATTTCTCATTTTGAATATCCCAGTGTGACAGGAAGTCATTCGTCTTCTCTGCTGGCCAGCTCACCACGTCTCTCTCCCATTTTGTAGCTTTTTGCAGCTCATATCTCCAGGTATTAGATTGTCCCAGTTTTGTTCTTAAACTTAGTCTCTTCCAGACATATCACCAACCCATTAGACGGTGGTGGCGTTTGTCCAATGTGGCACCTTTTCTGTATGTGTGATGGGTTTTTTTTTCTCCGTATAATAGGCCACTTTTGATAATAAAACTCTTGGAAGTATGATCAGTTGTGAATCTGGTTGTCATTGATGTGCGAGACGATGCATGCTACTCTGTTAAGAAGCAATATGTAACATCGTCTGGTCGCACGGCTACTTCAATATTTTCTTCATCTTTGATTATAAATATGAATCCCTTCGCACATCATCTTTGGAGTATAGTAAATGCTTAAAATCAGTAAATTACAAATAACATGCTCATGTACCACAAGTGTCTATAATCAATGACAGATTTCCAAAGGCACAGATGTTTATTTGCTTGTGGAGATCGTGATTGTTTTGTTTTAGGACGTCAGATTGAGCTGGGCTGTGTTGAGATGCCGAGGTAGTCGTGTTGAACTGGTAGTCTCTTGTGAATCTGAGCCAAAGTTGATCCCTTTTTCTGAAGTCGAAGGGCAGAAACATGCTACAGACTCTATTACCAGTGTGTTCTGATTGAAGACAGTTTTTATGTGCATTTAGTTATACTCTTATCATGTTTCGGGAACGAGGAGTGTTAACAAGAGTGTCTGCTAGAAACCTGAACAGGCCTGTTGTATGTGTTTCTATGTCAGCTCTGTCTGTTTCCGTCTCTCTGTTGATTGCATACGTTTGGTAATGTTTTGATTTTTCTCATGCAAACAGTAGTAAAATGCTTCTACAATAAAAATAAAAAAAAGTCTTTTAATGGAACAGTTTTTCTCTAAAGCATTTAAAAATCATCTCATTTGAAAAAGTTGCTCCTATTTCAAGCAATTTCTAGATCTAGTCCAAAAGTCAGTGCATAAATCAACAGCATGAGTTAATATTCTGAGTTTAAGTAATTGTTATTTTTACTTTTTAGCTGTTTTTAATAATTCTTTTGCTGGTTTTCCATCTAACATTAGCTTTTACTGTAATAACAATGTTTTAGATTTGAAATTCAGGGTTAGCTAAGTTTTTCCATGTCTGGTGTGCTGCTAATAACAGTAAAGGGTAAATATATTTGGAATATATATTTAGTTTGACTAAATATATTCGCATTTATTAAAGCAGATCTGATGGAGTTTATCTTTTTTTATTCACTTTTGTGGACTTCATTGATGAGCAGTGCCTACAAATGTTGGTCTAAATCATGAAGGCTTATGTTTAGAAATGATATTAGAGGTTTCTGCTGCTATTACCAAATATCTCATCCGTTTTGCAAACAAGCCTGACTTCACTGATGACGATGAGCAACTGTCTTCCGTTAGAGGCTCAGAACAGTAGAACTGATCGTTTCAAGACCTCCCGGTACACCTTTAACCTCTTCAGATACACCAACCATCAGTCGCTGTGCACGGAAGCTGTCAAGCACTGCGAGTTGATCGACAGCTCTTTTTATCCAGTGAGAGAGCAGCACTGATGGCGGGTACCCAATGGCGTGATAGCGGGGCGGGGCCACATGGCTCCAGCGCACCAGCGGAGGAGGTGTTCCTGGCGGCCATCTTTGATGCGAGAAGTGATTGTTTGGCGAATAGAAATAATAGGAAATAAAAAATCTAGCGTGAAAAGTTGGGAGAATTGTGTTGGAACTGAAGGGGTTTTTAAACGGAAACTCAGGAAACTCAGGTAAAGCATCCTCGCAGCGCGGGAGCGTCCCTCCAATTGCGTGCTGCTTTTTTTTCTCTCCCTTTCCAATTTGTATCCCAGCCAGAAACACAGAGCTCGCGCCGGTCGCGTTCTCTACAGGCTCGAGCGCTGCTGCCTGGAGCACTCTCACTCCTCTGGAGTGCTACCGCTTTCGCGTCAGTGTCTCCGCGCGTGGAAAAGTAAAGCACATGCCAATGAAGTTGGGTGAGAAGATATAAAAGAAGATGCCCCATGCAGCGCCAGTCTCTGCTTTCATATTCCTGCAATATTAGTCAGATTTAGATGGCTGTAAATGAGATGTTATCCCCGGGACTGCGAGATCTTATTTTAGGGTTGCTTTAAACTGTTAACAGCTCTGATGGAGGCTCAGCACTGCTGGTTGTTGTGTGTGCACGCGCTACATTGTTGCGAGGACTCAAATGATGCGCGCGACTGAAGAGTTTGATTGACGTGCAGCTGTCATCCAGACTGCTCCTTTTTTTGTACACGATTAGCAGTTTTTAAAGCATTATCAGTCTCACGTGTACTAACTAGTCGCTATGAGAGTGCGTGGATGCATGTCTTGCTCAGTGCAGTTATAAATCTGTTTGATAAAATAGTTCTGTATAAATCCGAATGTGACCAGGTGTTTAGTCAACAACCAAATCCATTTGTGCATGGGCTGTAACCTGCTGAAATAGTCTGTGATAGTCCTTTAAAAGGACCTAAAGGGGTTCTCAAATCATTTATAAATGCAGGCTTCACATCAAAAGCTCGTTGATTTATTGAAGAAACACAGGTGACAAGGTCTCAGCGGCGTCATTGATTTAGATTAAAGAAATCTTTCACACAAAAAGGAAAATGAGCTTAAAATGTACTTTTTATCCAATCTGAACACATTTGGAGAAATTTTAGCTTGATTTGCACACTAGTGGATCATGGTTGCCGTCAGAACAAGACCGTAAACAACTGCTAAAAGCAGAGTTTTTGTGATAAATTCATCATTAAAATGTTCCTTCTGGCCAAAATAGGGAGTCCTTTATTTATAATATTGCTCTCTTCAGTGACAATGTCATGAATCAGGAGGAACAACACAGTCCTGAACAAATACGGGTGGATTTTAATGTAAGAGGACAACATGGCATGGACTTTTTCCGCAGCTATGACTTTAAAGTTAAAACATTTTAATGAAAGATGTGTTTCTTACGAGCATGCAGTCTTTCACTTTACAGGAAACTTGATGGAATAGAAGCATGATGTGCGTTTATCAGCAGTTTGGACGGCATTCATTCACTGCAGAGGATCTTTAAATCTTTCCTGATAAGGAAACAAACTCCTCTACATCTTGGATCGCCTGAGAGAGAGTACATTAGCAGCAAAGCATATATATATATATATATTTTGTGTGAACTATTTTAACAAGCAAGTCTTGTCTACTTGCTGCTTGTGTTGAGCAACACCCTTGAGCTTTCCGAATCTAATAAACACGGATAACATGTATGCATCAGTGCAAGTCTGTACTATGTGGGATGTGCAAAGGGTAGATTAATACGTTGGCTAAATTTAGACTGAAAGCGCTCATCTTTATGTTTCACACTTACATCCCAACACGTACTTTATGCATGCAATTGTACGTGTACTAGACATCCCTGTCTGCACATGAGAGGTATACGATGCTGTGATTTAAAAGTTTTGTAGAGTTGTGCTGTATAATAAGGGCTGGAACATTGCATTGGTGGTATCTTCAGATGTGCATAGGAAGATTTTTGGGTGGTGTAGGTGAAAAGGTGGAGTGTGTCACTTAGTCCGTGTTAAAATATTTTACCGTATTCTCTGTAAGTGTCATAAAAGTCATCAAGAGGTTAAAACTGAGGCTCTATTGTCAGTTTTTCGTCTCGATCAATGCCATTTTTGTGTTTACCTGTTGTCTTTGCAAAGAGCTTTAGTGCTGTGATAACATGCGTTTATTTCTTCTGTGCTGATTTGTTTGTATTATAATGATCTAATAGGATACACCGGCACTAAGTGGCAGATCAAAGCAACTTTGTGTTGTTTTGCATGTGTGAATGACCAAGTAAAAGGAGTATTTGCATCTTTATATAGCAATCACAAGAGCCAGTGTGGATGTCGTTGCGTCCTTATATAATAATTATACAAACATGTCATTATAAAATAGACCATCAGTCTGAGAGGCCTTATTTTGGACGTATTGCATCGAAGCACGTTATAATGATTTCGTATTAAACACAGCAGTGGTGCTCGTTTTCTCTTCTCTTTTTCAGTAGAAGAAGGCATGAAGAAAACATCATAGTCGAGAAGTCATGGCTGATAAAAGAAAACTTCAAGGTATGATCTGTTTAATGTGTGCAGCTTGGTTTGAGGAGGATGCTTCATGAGTAGCTTAAATGATTTAGTGTTATCTGCTGTATCGAAGCGTGTGTGTGTTTCTGAGAATATGGCCTGCTCTCATCTCCTCACATCGTGTACCTTCTCTCTCCTCAGGTGAAATAGACAGATGTTTGAAAAAAGTTGCAGAAGGGGTAGAGCAGTTTGAGGACATTTGGAAAAAGGTAAGGGACGGCTGCGTTAGGACTTTCTGTAAAGCTCGTTATATCATGTTAATTATAAACTGGGTGCAATTTATTTATATTTTTAAGAGTAGTGTTTTATGATATGTCATGTAAAATTAAAAAATGCTGAAAAATAAGAGTGGCACAACACTGACAACAAGAGGGACATGTTTTTTGAGCACTAAATGAACATCAGCATGACTTCTGAAGGATCACGTGACTAAAACTGACGTCTATCTCGTTTCTATTTGATCTGATGCTCATGGATGTGATTGAATGTATCTTAAATGTGGCAGTAGTTCAGTTATTAGTTATTAATAATAATAAATAATACTAAATATTTTTATTTTATTTTATTTTTGTTTTAATGCTTTTTCTCCTAATATTTTAAATACTTTCAAACACTTCATGAGGGTCACCTGGCACCCTATCAGCATGTTTAGTTTGAAAACCCCTGTATTAGGTTAAATAAAGCAGAAAACTCTCGTTTGAAATAGAAATAATGACATAAAAGCGTTTCCTGTCACCGAGTAGTCTTTTTTTATATCGAAATCATACTAACCTCAGACATGATCAGCAGTTCAGCAAGTGATGTATAAACAAAAAATTCACAATGTTATGTATATTTTTTTTCCAGCTCCATAATGCAGCCAACGCCAACCAAAAAGAGAAATATGAATCTGACCTCAAGAAAGAGATTAAAAAACTGCAGGTGAGAATACATTGAGTGCAAGACTTTAGCCTTTTCACAGTTCAAGGTGTGTTTCGCCGAGGGTCATGTATGCGCGTGTCCACTGTGCTTGGCGGCACGGGATGAGTTGGGCTTGATTTCAGGCGTCCAGCTCAATTTTCTTCATGCTCTTTCTGTTTCTGTCTGCATTGGTTCTGCAGCGTCTCCGAGACCAGATTAAGACATGGGTCGCCTCCAATGAGATCAAAGACAAAAGACAGCTAGTAGAGAATCGCAAACTCATTGAGACGGTGAGCAGATGCTGTTTTGATCTAGCACAAGCACCCTTGTACTAATAAATAATGGCAGGTTTAAAATCTCGTGTTATCGATGAAGTACATCTGTTACATCATGTTTTCAGTAAAGTGACTTTTGAGATCTGAAAACTTTAGAGATTTTTGGGTTAATAACTAAATAAATCTGTATGTTTTTCCCTCCTCAGCAAATGGAGAGGTTTAAGATCGTGGAACGGGAAACCAAAACAAAAGCATACTCTAAAGAAGGACTCGGCCTCGCTCAGAAAGTCGATCCGGTGCAGAGAGAGAAAGAAGAGGTCGGCCAGTGGCTAACGGTGAGCACGCTTTTAATTAAATCACTGTGAAATATATAAATCATTCACAATAAGACAAGAAATGTGCGTTAATAAAGCAAATGCACTGTAAAAAATTACCGTAATTGTAACGTAATGCTACGGTAAAAAAACCCGTAAACTGGCGTTCCCAGAATTCCCTGCATTGCATTTCAAATTTTGTTTGAATTTGATGTTTTTTTTGTGTTTTCTTCTCAGTTGTGTTTATTAGGGTTGTGATGTTGTTAAATGAATGTTTATTGTATATTTGAGTGTAATGAGTCTCATCATGATGGTGTTTAGTGTTTGTGTGAAT
>JAUCMU010000945.1:0-10148 GCA_032275025.1 Enteromius treurensis | reverse complement strand
ATATATATATATATATATATATATATATGTGTGTGTGTGTGTGTGTGTGTGTGTGTGTGTGTGTGTATGTGTGTGTGAATAATTAGTATGTACATATATTTACATAAATATATTTTGGGTATTTTAAAAATATGTTTTGCCATATTTGCCACAGTGTGAGTCTCAATTTTGCTTGTGAATGTTCACTGAAACTGTGATTTCACAGAAATATTAAACTATTAACGGCTAAACTTATGACCAATACAATAGTGCTTTTGGGGGGAAAAAAACCCCAAACTGATATCAGACATATCGTATATTGTGTTCTTGTGAACAGTCCTGAGATAATCATGAGGGCTTCATCAAAAACTCAGTTTCCAAGGAAACAATATAAGAACTCAATCTTGGCTCCATGCCGGAGGTCTCCACCTCTCTCAGAGGGAGCTCAAGCCATTGCTTATTGGCCTTCTACCCATTCAGCCTGAAAAACAGCAAGACATGCAATTAAATCACGATCCCTCAGTCTGCTCACCGAAGGAAAGAAAGAAAGAAAAAAGAAGATGATGACGAGGAAGAAGAGAAAACACATTTCGGGGGGCTCGGGGTGGATAAATTACTGGAATGCATCAGACATTGGCTCTTGCCCAAGCCTCAGCAAATCAAGCAACAGCAAGATGCAGTGACCCAGCAAAGAAATTCAGAAGGCAACTTTAAAGGTGATAGATCAGCCATTCTGCCCAAGGACAGGGCCGTACTTAAGGCCATTGTCGTTGGTGCAGGTGCAAGACCTTTGATGTTTGTCATTTTAGTGGCTCTGCTTTTGAATTCCATCAGCCGCCTTACATACTAATTAACCTGACCAGCCACTGAAACAGATAAATGGACAACCCTAAAAGTGTGCATGAGGCCAAGAAAGATCAGACAGCTAAACTCATTTATGCTAATCGGGATGTTTTTGGAGGAAAAGCCAAAGAGTTCAGGTGAAAGCAATAATCGCAGACATCCATTGCAAGGTCATCTGGATGCGCATGTTGTGTTTGTGTACAGCAGATTTCTCACAGTGCTATATACTGTATCTATGCTTGCAGATCCTGATTTTGCTGAGTTCGACATGTTCCCGGATCGACATCTTTGTTGACCCTGGAACAACACTGTGATTAGCAAATCAGACTTGAAGAACCAGTTTAGGTTTAGGTTTACAATCAGTGTTTGGTGATTGTGCATCAGTATCATTCATCTATCATTTATTTGATTTTAGGCATTATTAATGGAAAATGTTAGGTTTAGGTGTAGAGACTAAATTTTGGATTAAAATGTTGTTAGGGGGTTTACAAAATATGTTGACCTAGGAACCCGTTGAATTCAGCAAAATCAGGACGTGCATGTACACTCAGAGATAAATATTGATGATCAGATGTTGCTCTTTCATAGCTCAGGAGCATTCAAGAAAATTTCAGTTTCATTGAAGTTTTAGCCTAGAGGAAACACATGAGAATACTGGAACCTTCTTATCATCTACTTTTTTTTAATAGTCTAGACATTCTGCTAGCTTTGCAACTACATGTCAGCTAACTCTCATTAGAGTATGAGTAGACTTTTAGAGTTAGTAGGATAAGTTGACACACTTGCAAAGCTATTTATAGTTGGTAGAATAAATGAAAAGTTTGTTTTCATTTAAATTAACAACCACGGCTTCACCAACAGCCCCTTTTGTTTAGTTCACCGTCTTTTCATGTGAATAATGACACACAAATACATTAATAAGAGTCAAATTTGGATTGTGAATATAGGATCGTTCATTTTTTCCCAGTCAGAGTTGGTCAGTGTCTGTTTGTGCGGTGTGAACATGAGTCTTATTTTTCATAAAATTTCATAAAAAGACAACAGCCAACTTGAGCCAAGTCTGTTGGCGTTTGTCTGTGCAGTGTGAATTGGCCTTCAGCAGATATTAAAATTACTTACAAAATTGAAGTCTGTTTATAACAAAAAAAAAAAAGACGGTAATGTAAAACCTTACATTTCACATTTTAGGTAATATAATCAGTGAATGTATATAAGCGGTAAATGTAAGAAAAAAAAAAAGAAAAAAAAACATTAAAAGAAGAATTTTGGCAGAATCAATAAATGATGAATAGTTTACTGCTATTGTGTCAATCTGTAATCAATATAAAAGCAATTGCAGTCTGATTATGAGTATTTTAGAATGTACTAAAATTCACAAGTACTTCATTTTTGGGTAAAACTTTATTTTAAGGTGCCATTGTTACAAGTGTAAAATGTACTTACTATTATAATAACAATTAATGATCCATAATTACATGTAATAAGTCACCCTAAACCAAACCCTAACCATACTACAAGTACATGTAGTAAATTAATATAATTCAGTATTTTAATATATAATTAAACTGTGACAAAGGCACCTTAAGTTAAACCACTTTTGGAATCCGATAACCTAATCCAAACTACCCAGCACTGCTTATAGAAAGTGGAAAGTCTAAAGTGGACTAAAAAAATAATCTCCACTTAATCTCTTTCCATGAAAAACAACTGAGATGTTGCAGAGATCTCATTTTTCTTTCTTGTGGGTGTTGAGTAAACTCTGCTGGTGTTGGGTGACTAGTTGTTCACAGGAGAACAACCGGGGCTCTCAGTCGCACCTGAAGCACACCTTCCCTTTACAAATCACAACCACATGCTGTCAGCAGACCACAAAACACCCCTACGATCCCAGCAGCCCTCAGCGCACATGCACATAGACACGCCTGTTCCTCAAGTAATCACCAATTACTCAAGAAAAGAGCTCTTTGTCTGAGCAACTGCACAAGTGTCTGCTCCCTCATAATGATGCTGCATTAGCCGGGCATTTACAAGTTCGCCATGAGTCCTGTGAGCGGGATCAAGCACTAAGCAAATCCGAACCCAGTTTATCTGCTTAGCTTTTCCATGCACGTTTTACCTGAATGCAAATCTTTCATGGAAGCTGAAACAATGCCTGTAATTTTGGATTGCTTTAATGCCAGCTCTGATCATTAGGAAGAACCTCTTGCCCCGAAAAAGGCTCAAAAGCATAACCATGAATATAACACATACTCCAGCTCAAGGACCGTTTATCCAGCAGTTTTGTGTTTCCAAGGTTTGAAGAAGTTCTTCAGCTTGCTCGATGAATGCAATGCAACCCCGTAGCTTTGACATCTTAGATGTGAAATGGATATGTGAAGCCGCAGGATTGCTCCTCTAACACCTTTCACTGTTACCTGAGCATACTTGGTTACTCAAATTAAACTGATCATTTGTAGAACAAAGGCCTTTGTAATGCAGTTCATGTGAAATGTCAATCAGCACACCCGTTACAAAAAAAAATATCTCCGGAAAAAAAGCAAAAAGCTACTTTTTTTAATGAATTGCTTTCAGCATTAAGAAGGCTTGACAACAGTACTGCGTAATTAAATAATAATGTCATACTTATAGTTGCAAAAGTGCAAATGTCCTCCATATAGGTTTATATTCTGGCTCTTGACTAAATTATTTAGCATGCTAAATCCTGATCAGAGCTTCAGAAATGAATCGCAAACCTATGACCTTCCATTAAGTTGAGGTAAATTGTTGCTAATCCTTCAGGTTTAGCATTTCGTTGTACTAAACTAAATAGCTCCCCCTAGTGTAAACTGCAATTTCTCTACTAGGGAGATATGGAGCTTACAGGAGAGCCAAAGAGCAACAAGAATTCTCCCTAAATAATACTAAGTGCAGATAAAGCAGTAGAGATGCCACAGCATTGCCCGGATTTGATGACTGTGACGTGAAAAGACGTAAATATTGTGGATCAGGCAGCTTAACTACCTTAAAAATAAGATTGAGTACTGAGTAATATGAATTAATTTCATGCAGCCTACATACTATATGGTTAAAGTTAGGGATACTTGCATGTATTAATGCATAAATTGTTGTTTTTATAATAGTAAGTACAAGTATAATAGTGTGTAACGCCTTAAAATAAAGCATTACCAAAAACAGTAATGAAAGTGTCAAGTGGCCTTTTGTTTTAATAAATGTAAATTATCGACAAAGGTTTTTTAAAGACTTTTTATTTGAAATACACTACGTACAAAGCAGTTAGAAAACACTTTTTTTTTCACAAAGAAATGCTGAAAGGCCTCCAGTGTTATAAAATATCTGTACCTTTACAGACCTGTCAATGTCACAACTAAGATTATAAGACACGAAGCAATATGTGAAGTAGTATTTAGTATTATACACATTTCTTACAGAAGTTTGAGGGTGGTACCCTGGACTTCAAACGCTGGCACAATATGCTACATGCTGCTTGCAAACCTTGATGCTTGGCATTTGTGTCAAAGCTAACACCAACAAGAGCTCTCTAAAGCTTTTTACATTTGTGATGGATAGGTGCTGCACGTATATATTTAGTTCACACCTCTCGTCAACAGATGATTATGCTGAAATTTAACTAAAGCAGTCAGGAGCACTGCTGGGGGCAACACATTTAAAGTAATGCAATAATGTAATCAGATTTAGTTTTTAAAGTAATTAATAACTTACTGTTTAAATGAATAATTTGGTACAATGCACTTATACATGTTTTTACATTGGCTTATTATATATTTAAAAAAATGTATATATGAAATTACATCTATATTGTACATACATTTCTAATTACACTAGTGACCCATACCTTACATCTTAATCCCACCTCAAAAGTGGTTTACATTGTACTTATTTTTGGGTTTAAGTACAGTAGTTAAGGTCACCTTATATGAAGTGTCCTACATGACTTTTAAAAGTAAATTATCTCAACACCAATGAAGCTCCAATGCAGGGCGATGCCATGAGGCTTAATAAAATGCAGATTCCTAAGTGACCTTATAATTTATCCCTGCTAAAGTACACAGAAAAGTTACAGTGCATTGAGCTTTGTCCCTCATGTGGACATACCCTGGAGCCTCACATAAAGTCTTATGCTCAGTAGCACACACTTATGTTTAACTTGAGTAAAAAAAAAAAAATAGATACCAGTTTGGATGAAGGTCAAGATCAGGCCAATGTCAAACTGGCATACTGCACTTCGAGAGCTGTGCATGTCAACATGCACAGCATGATGTGTTCACCAATGTACAGGATGACATGTGCTACAAATGATAGAGCCGTACACATACATCAGGCGATGTTAATATTCGTGCTATCTGCGAAAAGACATTACAGAATACAAAAACAGACAGATACAAAAGAGAGTGAGCAGGTCTGTCATATATAACAAGAATAATACATAAACACACATACAATATTCCATTACACTCTATTAAAATCCCACTCCAGACATGGTTCTCGGTCACTCTCTGTGTACTTAAGGTTTCAATATTCACAATGTAAAACCTGCTGTAAAACACATGGCTGTAATATATTATTTAGCCATTCCCTGTAATAAAAGACATTCAAAAACAGTCCTTTTTTGCATTTTCTTGACATTGTTTTTCCATTATTTTCTCTTTAAACATTAATCAGGACTTTTTTGGGCCACCCTTTCTTTCTCTCTGCTGCTTAAAGATTTAAATGTCGCCCCATCAGGCAGTTTTGACAGGGCTCAGACAGGAAAATGTTTGGCAAAAATCTGCTGAATTAATTTTTTTTTTCCTTTCTCCTCCCCATCCCATTAACAGAGGATTGCTGGGACTGCAGTTTGCAGTGCTTCGAGAGAGTGCTGAGTTTGGCCTTTACAGCCTCTTGGCTGTTGATAAAGGAAGTCGCCCAGTGTTAAAGAATTCCTCCATTAGCCCTGCTTAGGATATAACCCCACACACACACACACAATCCCAACCTCTGTATCCCCTTCAATAGGCCTTATGTCAAGTCTTTTAAAGATAAATATGTAACATTTAGTCTACCCGTTACATATGCAATATATAAACGTATGCTGCAACACTGCTAACAAAAACATGAAAATGCTGTGTGTGTAATCATTGACAATGCATATACAAATGTGCCCAAACGAAATCCAGAAGAACAATGCGATTTCCTATGCCTATATTTCGAGAACACCATTAACACCCCTCTAAATGAGGTTAATTGTAATGTTTTGAGTGTAAATTTTTGTCTGCGTAGTAGCTTAAATCTACAATACCCCTGCAACCACCAAAAACAGTCCAGTAGTTATTGTTACTAAATTATTTCTTGTAACTTGAAAAGGATGTGAATGTTCATTAGCAAGAGAAACAGCACAACAGCTCAGTGTCGCATATGTGATGTCTTTATTATTTATAAAGATGTCTTTATGAGTTTTATTTAGTAAAATCCAATTATGGGTAGATGTGGTCAGCTGTGCTTGGAAACGACAGTATGTGTGTGGAGGGATCTCACATCTCTACTAAAGGTGATCCTGTGATTTACAGTGAGTAATGAAAAGCACAGACCCATGCAGAGAACTTAGATGAGAATACTAACAATGCAGTCATACACATACTGTGTTTTACTCTCTCTCTCTCTGTATATATATATATATACATATATATAAAAGAACAAGTTTTTCAAAGCAGTGTCTTACACTCACCAAGACTAATCAAAAGTACTGTAAAATTGTGAAATATTATAATTTATAATAACTGTTTTCTATATTAATTTGTTGTACATTGTAATTTATTCCAGTGATTAAAGCTGAATTTTTAGCATCATTAGTCTAATCTTCCATCACATAATCCTTCAGAAATTATTCTAATATGCTGATTTTCTGATCAAAGAAATATTTATGATTATTTTCAATGCTAGAAACGAATGTTCTGCTTAGTAATTTTGTGGTGCTACTTTTTCAGTATAATTTGCTGAATAAAAAGTTCAAAAGAACAGAATTTATACAGAAATATTTCTAAACATGTCACTTTTTTTTCTTTTCAATTTCTGTGCTTGAACTGTAGTGAACATGCATAAGACGTGTCAAAATAAAACCCCATTCAAAAGTTTCATTTAAGAAAAAGAAAACTGAAGCAATGAAAACATGTACAGCAGTGACCAGCAACACATAAATGTGGTGTATATGAGTTTGGTAATTGTAACCATTACAGATGTTCTAATAAGTTTTAGAAAGTCCCAGTATTGACAGAAATCTGGAGTGAGGTGCCAAGTTTCTTCCATCAGCCTTAGGCTTATAGATTTCACTTTTGGTGTAAAAGGTCCATTACAGTTTGACTTTGGTGTTATATATTCAAGTCCATGTGACAAAACCTAACGCCAAATTAACTTGCGTTACTTTTCATAAAAAGTAACTAAGAAATGCAATTAGTTACTTTTTCATGGTGTAATATTGTAATGCTCTATTTTTAAAAATAGTTTTCCGCAAAGCCAGTGTGCTATAGCATTCAGAAGACCTTAGAAAGGGGCCTTGAATCCCTTTCATTTTCTTTAGAGTACCTTTCATGTTCTCAGCGTGTCTCCGTATGGCAGGTACATTCTCTAATCACCTTGTATCTTGATACAAAGGTTCGCCATCTGTAGCTTCAGAGGCCTGGCTAACCATATTAATTAATCAGTGGACTGGGCTCATTAGAGCAGGAGGCGACCCAAGGGCAAGGAGAGTCCTTACAAAGCATGAACCAGAGCCAGTGGCCACATTATTAAGACACTGCAAGCTAATGAAGGTGACAAGAGAGGAAGGCGGCAAAAAAAAAAAAAAAATCATTTACAAAGAGAGATATCAATCCCGAGCTGTAAGAGCAGCGAAATTGAAGATATAGATCACCAGTGCCTCTATGGGGATGAAGGGAAATGTGGGATAATTTCCCTGATAAACACGGCGCTGACATCGGCGTATAAACGAGCGTTGATTTATCCCTGCGGAGGCAGATGAGATGACTGCGGTTCGAAGGTCCTGGTGAACTCATAACAGCACTGGCAGGCAAAATAAAAATCAACAACTCTGCAAGGCGCTGATAGCAGCCATCCATTGCGCGCAAATTGAACTGTCACCTTTAGTGTCACTTTTCCAGCCGAGCAGATGAAAAAGACAACCGCGTGGCGGTAATGTTCTGCAAAATTAATTCCTGGTGGGAGAAAAAGACGTGGAGACATCAAACAGATAAAGACTCTGTGTGTGGAAACAGTCTCGCGGGGCCTGTTTACGTCTGGAGTGATCTATTCAGCGGCCCTCCTTTGTTAATATGACAGCGTTTGTCATCCATCCCTAAATAAATGGAGCTAATTCATCCACTGGGAAAGCGTGCAATGTCGGCAAAACTAACGACGCAGCTTATTCTCCAAATCACAGTGACTGTGACCATAACAGGTCATGTGACCAAACTCATTTGGCACGACAAATGACAACAGTGCTAACGGATCTCCGTCAGTGAGCTAGAACGAAAACAATGATGCACAAATGATGCACTATTACGCTCACAGATTGTCACCGTTGACTATTACATTGTATAAAGGGGCCAATCACAAGTCAAAATAACCCTTGAAGCATTTAAAGCGCATTAATAGATTTCTTAACACGCTTAGAAGGTAAGTTTACCCAAAAATGAAAATCCTGTCATTAATTACTCACCCTCATGTCATCCAAAAACGTAAGACCTTCGACCTTCAAACACGAATTGAGATATTTTTGATGAAATCAGGGGGCCATTTGATAACACAAAATGCAATACTCTCCAAAACAGCGGAAGACAAAACTTGGAGGTGAAGAAAGGTTAAAACAAGCATAAACTGAAAACTAAACTTGAGCCACTGATGTCATACGGGTATGGAACCCATATGGTTTTATTTTGGGGTGAATTAACCCTTTAAGCACAATTTTACAATTTTTGATGTGTTGACTAACATACTTGATTTGTGTGTGTGAGTGTAGTTTGTAATTTAAAACAATATTTAAATGTAATATATTTTAAATGCTTCATCATTACAAGTCTGTTATCATAAATATTTTATGCTTAACCAGATCAAATCTTAATTGAGATTATGATGAAACGGAAAAATGGTGTTGTAGCAGCTTTACGGTACGATGATTGAATTGCTTGGTAATGCCATAGTTCTAAATGACTGCCATGTTCATAAAGCATGTGATTTGCATGGTACTTCAAAGTAATTTTATTTAATCATGGCACATTTAAAATAGTAAC
The DNA here is from genome assembly GCA_032275025.1 of Enteromius treurensis. NCBI lineage: Eukaryota > Metazoa > Chordata > Actinopteri > Cypriniformes > Cyprinidae > Enteromius > Enteromius treurensis. The sequence goes on along the minus strand of JAUCMU010000945.1, from coordinate 1,047 downwards.
ACAATAAAAAAATGCATTGATACTTGATAGGACTTAAAAAAGTCTTTAGTTGCTGTAACTAACAAAACATGCTGTATTTTTGTTAGTGATTCGTCGGTTTTATTATATTCAAAGCCCTCTAAGCTCATTTCTGTTTTTAATTGGACACTAAAAGGATTTGTGTTCAAAGACAGCATATAATTGCAGTTAAAAGCTGTGGAGAGCAGTGGCGTATAGCTCTTCTGCATAAGCTACATTCACACACATACACGCCATTCCTAATCCACTCAAATATTTATAAAGATTCCTATTATTCTATTAACTATTCATTGATTTATAATTTAAAAGATTTATACTTGGCACTTAAAAAACTGCTAGAATGACTTTCACCTATAAGAGATGTCAGGGGCCATTTATTTCCAGCGAGTGTCACATCTAGCCCCCTCTGCCGCTCAATTCTGAGAGATCGACACGCTTGGAGTCCATTTTCAATATTCATGCTGTTGTGTGCAGGAGCTTTGCCTATGGCAGGTCATGCTTAGTTGATTCTGGCTGTCGCTTCGCAATGAAAATGCATGGCTGTGCCCAGTCTACTAGCTGCACTTATTGATTTTTATCTAAAACAAGTTCTTTTCCCTCTCTCTCATGCGGACACACAGCAAACGTCACGCTCCTGTGATCTTGTGTCCATACATGTGCCGGAGGACTGTGATGGCTGTTGCAGAAGGGCAAGTCCTTCACCCTCATTCACTGATCGGTGATAGATAGCCATTTAGATGTAAGGTCTTTGCATGATTGCATTTTTACAGTACACATTTTTAGAAATGTGATAGATTGTGTTACATTTGGGTAAAACCTTCCAAAATCAAGTGCTTGTTTTAAGCAAAAAAGTGAAAACTAAACAATCTATATATTTAATCTAAAAGACAATGTGTTACCCTTTCAGTCGAATCACTTCGACGTTACATATGGGAACTCGCCAGAGAGACCCATTTGCCTTTGAGCTTTTACTAAAGGCCAATGAATATTGGCGTGCACTGATTGCGCTCAGGTGCGGCTCATCACTGC
>JAUCMU010000944.1:0-10149 GCA_032275025.1 Enteromius treurensis | reverse complement strand
AACAAATAAAAACAACACAGAGGGATACAGAACTATTCATTTCAATATGCAAATAAATATGAAACTGGACAACTGTTGACTTATATGATTGTATGAAATTGCATGAATGGTTTTGATTCGGTTCGGTACAGACCGGTTACTTAGGTACCGGTGCCAAACTCAGTACCCAACCCAATTAAACGACCATATCAGCATATGTACTGGCCTTTTCAAGTTTTTGTACTTGCTTTGCAGCAGCACTAATCAACAACAGCAATAACCAGCAGCAGCAAATCAGCAGCTTGTGTCCGCCAAGACAAAAAACATTAACACATTCACTACCATGACAGAAACTAAGCTATATTTAACAACATGAGACTAAACATTTACAGTACATGCAACACTGTAACTGAAATATAAATGATGAAACAACTTAGATTTTTGGGAGACCTGTACCTTTAGAAGGATAAACCTACCACAAAGTAAAAGTTTGGCCTAATTCCTTTCTTCTGTTGAATGTAAAAGAAGATATTTTGAAGAATGTGATGGAAAGAGTTTAATGTACACAGTATAAGGACTACAGACAAAACGGCTCTACAAATTAAGTTAAAAGTATGAGGAAGAAGTTAGGCGCAAACTGAAGGCAAATTTAATTGCAGGGGAAGCAGGAGAAAAAGAGAGTTCTAAGCAAAATTAAATAAACAAACAGCCTGAGGTGTTCGAATCAACTATTGAGATCAGAATCCATTAGATCTCTGCATTACCACGCAAGAGCTTCAAGACAAAACGACCACATTAAAAAGCAAATGCACTCGAGCTAAATGTACTAATTCCAGTCTGCTCTCCAAAAGCTATTCAATATGGCTCTTGAAGGAGGAATGAATTTATCCGTAATAATGACTAAAGCATTTGTGTGGGAGGTAACTAGGGAAGGCTGTTTTGTAGTAATCAATAGCAGACTTTTAGAATTCCTCAAAAAGCCCACAATCTCCTGGGTAGAAGTAAAATAGATTTTTTTAATACCAAAATTACAGCACATCTGATTATCCATCTAACATTCACTGAAATAAATATCAAGCAAAAAATGTTGCCATAACTTTAGAAAAGCCTTCTACTCTATCTGCTCTTTGACATTGCAAATTATGAAATTATTGCATAACTGTCTGGAATATTTGATCCTGGCTCATCGATCGTTGCACTCTGAAGTTTAATATTTGGTATAATGGCCTCTAAACTGTATTGTCCATCGGCCCAACCAATTTCCGACATAGCTGCATCTCTTGAATCACTTTTTGACCTTTTCAACTTAGACTCAATACTTCAACTAAAAACTATATTCCATGTCTATCCATTAATTTATCTGGTGAGGAACAGTGTATTAGGAAGGTTAATGAACAGCCAGCAGATCATTCATACAAAATAGTCAGCACTGGGTTAATATAACATGGGGTTTCTTTGCAATAATGTCATGAAAGAAATGAAAATATTTGAACAAAATTACAGCTGTAAACAAACAAACAAAAAAAAAACTTGTTGTTTGAGTCTACTATTTTCCAATCAGTGCAATCAGCATCTTCTAGTTTCTGGTATCGCTCAGTTTGGTTCAGACCTGGCTCTGATTCAGGATCACAACAAAAACTGTGAAAGACAGACTAGACCATTCACCCTGGCAGGGAACCTGAAATTAAAAACTTGAAAATTGACCTTCAAGATCCAGATGTACAGTACGTGCATAAAAAGCATATTCATATCCAATTATATCACACATTCATCAAAGTACAATTAGGCCTGAAACTCAGGTCCATAGGCAACATCAACCCTGCGGTGCAAGAATTGAGAGGAAAGGCTCACAGGGCCCACGGTGTCGTAAAAAGCCAACGTCCTGTTGAGATTTCAATTAAAACGAGGCTGAAAATATTACAATCAGTAATTGAGGCCATTGCTTTTTATGGCAGCGAGGTGTGTGGTCCACTAACAAACCAAGTACTCGCCAAATGGGAAAAACACCCAACTGAGACCTTGCTTGTTGAATTCTGTAAAAGAAAAAAAAAAAGTACATGGAACTCCAGAAATAATGCATGCAGGGTATAATTAGGCTGATATCCATTAACTATGATGACACAAAACAGGCAATTAAACTCTGAAACCATTTAGAACTTAGTGGTCTCAAAACATACCAGTATAAAATCCTGTAAATTCAAAACAAGCCTCTCAAGAGCAGAATCATCCTAGAATTGGACTAAACCACACTAGAACCCAGATGAAATGTGATCAAATGAAACAAACTGAGAAAACCTAAACAAATGCAAAGTTATCTGGCGCAGAAATGTACACCTGTCCGCTGTGAAAAATGGGGATCATCTTGACTAAGTCCACTCTCAGCAAACAACCCAGTAACGGGAACGAGCAGGCTGAAAACATGGCAAAATAAACAAAGAACAGGATAAATGGTTGTTCTTATACAGCAAACCAAACAAAACTGAGTCAGAGCAGTATTTCACGATGACAAAGTTTAATAAAAACTGCATTTACAAATACCAGAACGATTGCTGGGTAGAAGCAGCACCATACTTCCCACTGTATCAGGGACAGCAGGTAAGCATTTTTGGGTGAGCTATACCTTGGTGAAGTATTATTATTATTTTTTTTCATTAAAAATAAGACTCTGTAATGAAAACTTGTGTCCTAATTGCTTTATATAAGCAGTGTGGCTCTCAAGGCTGTGTTTAGCAGTCTGTTGTGCCTTACAGCTTAATTAAAAATTTCTCCTTTTTATTTTGTATTTTTACTTTTAATACTCACTGACTCATTCTCTTTGGCAAATGCACCATTACTTGACATGCCAACGAAGCCCATTGAAACATTCAAAGGGAAACAGAGGGAGAAAGGGACTGCAGAAGTCCAGAGAGAAACACAAGCATCCGGGGAAAGGCACATTTTTGGCTCTGTTAGATAATTTAAAAAAGAACAATGCACATACACAGACTCCAGCGTTAACCATCAGAGACCCACTGTAGTGTTACAATCTTTTTTTCAGTCATGCAAGAGTCCACCCAGTAAAATCAAATTTACAATAACACTCGTAAGAAGTACATACACAAGTAGTTTCAACAATCTATTGTAGAGAGAACACTTCTATATTAAGTGGTAGGCCTCTAGTAAGGGGAATTTGGCTCGGTAGGCTTCTAAAAACTGTTTAAAGGTAAAATAAAAAAAGTGGAGAGAATGCCTAATGCCAAGGAAAATAAGGAATTCCTTAAAAATAATTTCTTGTTATTTCTAATGACGATAAATCAAACTGAAATTGAAATGCTAAAAAAGAGAGAGTATTTGAGCTATTTGTTGGTCAAGTTTGGAATAAAGTGCAATACAAGAGAGAGACAGGGAACATCAAACAGAATGGATCGGTATAATAGCAAATGATAAAACACAGAGCTACACTGCAATGAAGAACAAAAATTGTTTTAAAATAAGTAAACGAATAATGAAAATAAATGTAATGTGAATGTAAAAATGTAAATATCAGAATAACACAACACATCCTCGTTCAAATGAACGACTTGAGAGCCTGCTTCGGACAGACTGACAAACTTCATATTGGAATGTACACAGAAAACGAGTACAAAAACTGACAACACACACACACACAAGTGCTGCCAATCCCTGCTGTTTTAGCTGTATAGCGATCAAAGAGAAAGGCTGGAAAAAAACAAGCTCTGTGATTTCCTGTGATTCTCAAGAGACTGGCAGAGAGACAGAGAGGGTTTGTGGAAAGAGACCAGGCTGGACAGGATGGAAAAAGGAAAACAAATCAACAAACTTTTCTACAACCATTTCCACTTGTTCTATGCTTCTTTCTTTCTCTCTTCTGTTTGTTTGTTTGTCACATCAGGATTCATTGACTCATTATCTTTCCTCTGTCTCTGTCAGTGCTTTAGCTGATGTCGCACCTGCTACCTGCGACTGTTATCTCGGTCATTTCTAAACTTCTTGATAAGTGCAAGCCTCAAAGTCAACATAAACCCCATTCGCAGCCTTTTACTTCTGTGATGTGTCACTCGCAAATACATATTTTTTCCATCGAGAATTTGCTGAAAGAGGGCGTCTTCAAATGATTATCTAAATGCAATACCAACTTCTACTGCTATTTCGCAATGATTCCTGTAACCGTTTCTGAAGGAAGGTTAACAAGCGTTATTACCTAGAATCTGAAAGGCTGTAGTATGTACATCAGTGACCAAAAACCAAATGTTCTTCTATTTTTTGGAGTCTCGTGCACCTCCACAGCCCATCAGTAAGACTCTGACTTCTTTAAACTTCAATTAAACTGGTAATCATTCAGCGTTATGATGAATATGATTAAAGAGTGTATTATTACAATGATGCTCTTTAAACTATAAACAAATCGATACTAAGGCTTCAAAACAGACTCACCAAGGAGCTTCCTCTCTCTTTAATGAGACACCTGAACTTGTTTTTCTTTAACAAGTTTTGACGGTACTGGAGGCAAATGTATGTGACGTTGTATTGATGTGAAGAAGAGAGAAGCGCAAGAGTAACGATTAAAGAGCACTGCTGAAGAAATAAACAGCAGACTGCTGTCTTTATATGCACATATATTTGACTACAAGTGAGATTCAAACAAACAGCTGAATCCAAATGTTACACAATATTTAGTTTACTACTCAAGTTAAGATGATATTTACAATGCTTACACAGGGTACACGTTAAAAAAAACAAAAACCAAAAAAAGCACCAAAAGAAGAGACAACATACCTGCACAGGCTGTCCTCATAAGTGAGGACAGGACGCCGTCTGTCCACTCATTGGTGGAGAGGTTGTATTCTCCATACAGCTCTCCCAGGCTCACTGCCTTGGGGTTTAGTGGACACTCCTAAAGGGTCATGAGCATAGTGCAAAGGTCAGAGGTCAAAGAAATAGAGAATGACTTAACTACAGGAGAGAAATCAAATAGAGGTGGAATCACACAGTGATGAGACATTGATACACAGGGGACTCAAGGGTGTGTGTGTGTGTGTGTGTGTTATATGGAGTGGAGGTAATGAGAAAACAGGGTGAGGTGATGTTTGCATGGAGAGTTAGAGAGAGACACCAGAAATAGATATGCAAAGAGGAGGGGGAGTTTGAGTCAGATATGAAAGAGTGAGGAGACGGAGAGACGGAAGGAGGGAGAGAGAAATGGAGGATGCAAATAGAAATGGCAGCTTGAGTCACAGAGAGAGCGGAGAACAAGATGGACCCCCAAAATTACACACACCTAGGCCTAGAGACGTTAACCAACCGAGATTTAGACTCATATGCTAACACCAGGATGCCAAACCCACAGAGAATTAGACAAGGACAGGGACAGGGGCGAAAACACTGGAGGCAGAGAGAGAGAGAGAGAGAATTAGGCGATGTTCAGAATGGAACACTACTTTATTACTTACTGAGTCCTACACTGTGCGTAGTGTATTTTTACTACGATTGTAAAAATAGTGCATAAAAAGTTTATGGAACAGGTTTAGAATAGAATACTAGCGTAGTGCTTCCTGCATACTGCACACTGCACAGTACGCAAACTAAATATAAGAATGCATATAATGCAGTAATTCAGAACATGTTTGGAATGGAAAAGACTGTGACAGAGAACACATTCTGCAATAGTCTTATAAATTGTTGTCACTTGTCACATGACCTATAGTGAGTGTAATACAGCGCTCATCAAATCAGCATGTTAGAATGATTTATGAAGGATCATGTGACACTGAAGACTGGAGAGAATGACAGGATTAAATTGTTTTTTGAAGTATAATAAAATAGAAAATTGTTCCTTTAAATTGCAGTAATATTTTACAATACTACAGTTTTTCCCCCTTATTTTTCATCAAATAAATGTAGGCTTGATGGGCTGATGAATGCTTTTATTTCTTGAAAAAAAGCATTAAAAATCCCAGTCTTCTGAACAGCAGTATTTATATCACAAGATTTTATATATATATATATATATATATATATATAAAATATAATAATAGCAATATATAGGCCTACTGCAATACACACTAAAATAGAATAGAATCATTTTAAATTGATTGATCTATTAATGATATTTATTTTTGTTATCTATAAAAAAAAAACTGCCTTAGTTTGTAGCCAAAGCCTTTAAAATATCACTTTTAAATCTTACAGAATATTAAAAGTATATGTGATATGTTAGGTGATATCTGGAAGCCACTTGTGTGACAACAATGTACTCTTTTTCTCTTTTTAAAATCAGATTTTGTTTTGTTTCCCTGCCTGTTTATATAGCACTTCATACAACACAGATTGTTTCAAAGCGGTTTTACAATAACGATTCAGCGATGACACATTAATCCTGCTGTAAAGAAACTCATTGTTCAGCCGTTCTCAACATTTTTTAATTGTTAATGTGCTATTTTCAAAAACTAAAAAAATAATATGCTGTCACCTGACCTCATTATCATGTTAAATGTTTAATTTAGGAAGTACAGTGTTCCCCATTTCTTATCCCAGCAGAGGTTAATTCCAACTCTAATTAAACCCACCAGAATAAACTAATCAAGGTCTTTAGGGTTTTAGGAAATTGCAGCCAGGTGTGTTGGAACATGGCTGGAACTAAACTCTAAAAAAAACAGTAAGGGTGTTACACTGTTCCTAACTTGTTATAGAGTGCAGTACAAAAGGGGGAAATTTGGATGGCATCTAAACAGAGAAACAAGAGACTTTGACAACATCAACAAAGCATAAAAACAGTCTGTCAGACCTCACCTGCATCTCTCTCTCTCTCTCACACACACACACACACACACATACTCCAGGAACATCATTAAAGAAGGAAAACCTGAGAAACGCATATTCCCCCATCCCACTCTTCTATTTTTACCCACATCAGGCTGAGACACGAGAAAAGGGTTACAAAGAATGAAGGAGAAGAGGAAAAACAACAGAAGCCAAAACAAAAAAGATCAGAACAAACATGAACGCTAAACACAGGGTTTTAGACATGAGGAGTCTCAGCCGACTGGGTGAAAAGACGACTGTGTTAAAAGCACAGCGTGGAGTGGCGCTCCTTTAGCCGCAGCCAAACCGACTGTGAAAAGAGAGATCATAAGCTGCGGCAATTAGCGCTAGCTGCCGTCTTGAATACGCCATCATTTTCAAAACACCCACGAGTGAGCCGAGAGTCTGTCAGGGGGGCTTTTAATGAGTGTTAAGTCCTTGTTGCCACATGTTCTCTAAACAGTGAAGAGTGTTTAAGGGAAACACTGTTGTCTTGGTGGTAAATGTATCGGGTGCTGAATAAGCGTGGCCGCTGACGGCGGTTCATTTTAATGGTAATGAGGGATAGAAGGTTGGCGTAGCCTTTTAGGCTCTAGAACAGCTGCTGAGAAGACATTTGTTTCATGCTCTTTGCCCTTAAAACTACTCATGAATGATTTCGATAAAGCTAACGGGGCTGCTTTTTTTTTTAGTGAGGAACCTTGCGTTGACCTGTTGCCCTTTAGACAACATGAAAAGCAAGACTGCTAGCTGTTGATGCAGAGAAAGGATGGACAGACAGAGGTTGAGATAAAGGAAAAGGTCTTACACGTATGATGTTGAAATCCGGTTCTCCTTTGCGGTGCAGGGTGCTGAGCGCGTTTTGAAGGGTTCTCCATGTGACCGTCTTGCCGCTGCCCGTCTTCCCTACGATCATCGTGGAGTGTCGGGAGTTTTTGGTCTCATACAGTTGGATTACCTTGGTCACGGTGAAGGGGGTCACCTGGAGACCGCTCTGTCGAAGTTCTGCCTCTATAGCTTCTTTCAGCTAGAGATAGAAAGAAAGACAGTTTTTGTAAGTACTTATATCCAAATATGTGCTAATCGTTTCATAACATCGCACAAACTCTTTCTGAGTTGGAAAAAAACCATCCCACCGGTGGAGGTGAATCCCACTGAAGCACTAAAGGCAAATGAACTGGCAAGAGGTGGGCGGCCATCTTAATAAAAACACCCGCAGATACTGCACCCCTGAGTGAAGTCGCACCAACCAGAACTGCTTCAGGGGCACTAAAGCAGCCGTGCTAAACTCTCAGGTTAATTTAATCTCCCTCTCTAAGTTCTCTCTCGACTCGTTAAACAGATGGAGAGGAGGAATAAAGGGAACGGCTCTGAGGCGTTTTTGCTGGAGTAAGGTGGAGATGAAGATGCAGGATGGGTAATATAAAACAGCAATAAAAACACTGTATGATGATGTGCATGAGTGGAGGCAGAAAAGGAGAAATACAGTACTACTTTTTGTCTGTGTGTGTGTGGGTCACACTCTGCTTCCAATTTTGTCCTTGTCGCATTTGATTGCGGAAGAAGCAGGAAGCAGCTGTGCAGATGTTCAGAGGTATCTGCCTTCTTTCTCCAAACGTTTTTTCTCAACAGCACCATAAACTCAAAAAGACAGTGAGTGTTCAGAAGAACAGGTTTAAACACACCATAATTCAAAAGACTTTTTTTTGTGTTTTTAAAGTAAACTGTGTATTTGGACAATGCATTGATCACAGCAGTCAAAACAGCAGAAGGCAGTTTAGTAAGAGGTTTAGCAAAGTTTTGAAGTTCTTGAAGATGGTTATCAACTATCTCGAGAATCCTTTATATCAAATACAACTTATAAAGGTTTTGGCTTTCTGTTGTTCTCTAATTCTTACGTACCTACAGTTGAAGTACAGTTTGTAACCCCAAAAGCCTTGGAGTATTTGATTTTTATTATTTAACCCTTATCTAACCTGGCAAGTTGATTAAGAACAAGTTCTTATTTTCAAAAACAGAATGGCACGACGATTAATCTCCTAATAGACATACAAACAAAGACAAAAAAAAATCTCAGTTAAGCATTTACGAGTCAAGGTCAGAGCACTCAGTAGTCATTTTTTTTATGCACATAGCAGACTATTTGTCTCTAATTTCAATAACTTTTGTAGCACATTCAAATCATTTGGGGCAGCAAATTCAAAAACAGAATGACCATGAGTTGATTTTATTTTTGGGATATTCAAGGAATTATAATTTGCAGTTTCAACATTTAAAGATATTCAGGCAATTAACCCAGCAGAACTTTTTTTTCCCCAAACCACATCACGTTTTCAACTATTTAAAACTATATTCATATCATCATATGACAATCCCACAGCATAAAGAATAGTATCGTCCACATATACGTGAATCTAAGTTTTCTGACTACAAATAACGTGAGAAATATTATTAACGTAAATTGAAAACAGGGTTGATGCTAACACAGAGCCTTGAGGGGCCCCTTTATTAATAGTTAATGGTTTGGATAATTGTCGATCAATCTTTACATACTGCGACCTATTAAATAAATAATTAGAAAACCAAGACATGGACATACCAATCCTACGTAATCTGGATAACAAAATAAAACGATCAACTTTATCAAAGACTTTAGCAAGGTCAATGAAAATAGCAGCACAGGGCAAAACTGAAATTGGGCGATATGAATTTGGATCCATTTTATCACCACTCTTATAAACATTTTTAGGTATTTCAGCTGTAGTTTAGATACAATTGATGCACCTACTTTAAAAGCAAAAGGATCTAAGGTATCTTTTTTGAGTTTAGTTTATATAATTCATGACACACCTGTGACTTGTTAATTAGTTGTAAAGAGAAACGAAAAGGTAAAAGAGTTAGAATTGTTCTTTTATATCTCGTTTTATTGTTTAGGAGCAGGCTTCTTGAATAAATGACTTGCTTTAATAAAACATTTATTTAAAAGATCTGGTTCTTTTGCCTTGACACAATCTTCATTCTTAAGCGAAACAGGTCCTTGTGGTAACAGGTGTTTATTTTCTAGTTCTTTTACTGTACTCCAAAGTTCTTGAATTTGCGGAACATTTGTAGAATTGCTTTTTATAATACTCTGCTTTTTCTAATAGCTTGAGAACACCTAGAGCAGCGTTTCTCAATCCTGGTCCTCGCGCCCCACCGCTCTGCACATTTCGTATGTTCCTCTTGTCGCTTCAGACATTTGTTCTATTCGAACGTATGTGCCCTGCGAAGTAGACATCACCGGATGTTCCGTGATGATTCCAATTCGAAGCGAACGTATAGGCTACGTTCCATTCAAAGTGCATTTAAGTGTGCGAGACGTAATTTAAA
>JAUCMU010000943.1:0-10150 GCA_032275025.1 Enteromius treurensis | reverse complement strand
GCGCCAAAGATCACAATATATATATGTGTGTATACACACACACACACACACACAAACACAGTCACACATGAAATTAATATATATATATATATTGAGGCAGTTGTATTTGTTTTATTATTTTATTTATATTTTATTTTTACTTTGTTTGTTTGTTTGTTTTATCTTCTTTTCCCCACATTCTCAGATTCATATCACATGAGGTTGGTCATTATTCCAACCTCAAAAGATATATGATTTAGAAAGTGATGCTTTCATGTTTATATATTGAGGCTACCCAAAGCCCTCTAAAGAAACAACTGTTGAACAAGTTGCATCAAACAGAAATGCATTTAAGCTGTGTGTTCAAATGAAAGAGACAAAGCCACTCATAAAGCTTTGTTTTGGTCAAAAGATAATAATTTTACAAAATCCGCTTTTTCTTGTTTTTCTTTTTCTCCAGCTTCAAAGTCTTTCGGGGTTTGAATATATTTCCGCTGTTATTTTATGTGACTTCAAATGACACTATAAAATAAACATTTCTATCTCTTTGTTGAAATCTGTTTGCGAAAGAATGGATTTTAAGATCTTAGCACACATATTTTGTATAATAGCATATCAGTGACATTGACTGATTCTGGGCTGAGAGTGACTTGAGTGTAAAGGTGAAATGCATCATTCAGAAAATTGTATTCATTCATTTATTTATTTTATTTTTTATTTTTTTTGAAGTTTTGAATGATGAATGATGTATTTTGCCCCTCTCTCCAAGGAGCCTACAGTACATGTCAATGAAGTGTGAGGCTTGATGCCAGCAAAAAAAAAAAAAACTGTCTATCTCTGTGCTATAAATTTCAATCATACGAACAACCTTAACACCTGTTCAGACATACAATATGAATTTAAAACTAACTAAGCTAAAAATATTATAAAGATGTCAAGTGATTTTTACCCTATACTTTTCCAGGACTGGCTATTATGCAAATAAAGGTCCAGGATATAAGTTTACCATAGATCATAGCTTTGAAACTTCAGTACCTTTTATCCAATATTAAACTCATTTTAAGCTTAAGCCAGAGAAAGCTTAAAGTTAAGTGAGGGGCAAAAACCATCCAAACTCATGAGCTGATTGCAGACTAGCTTCTATTTTTGTAATGTCCGCTTGCCAGTTTAAAGAGCCGGACTCATGAGCCCCCTGTAATACTGGAGATTAGTAGCCAATAAGGCCTTTGCTCCTGCCTAACTGGACAATCAATGCAAAAACACTCAATTAAAACATGCCTGTGTTTGTAAAATTATCTCAATTGTATTGTCAATTAGATGAATTGATAAACCCCCAGCATCCCAGCAACCCTTAATGGGACAAGGGGTATTTATACAAAATACAATGGAAACAGTTTCGCTACACATTAGTATTAGGCCATATAGGCAGTAGATCGATTGAAACACAAACACATGAATAGAAAGGTATTTTAAAACTACTGAGCATTAACCTCTTTCTTTGGAGTCTGCAGTCAAGATGACACTATTCATACTATAAAATTAGTATTTTATATCCTGTTGCTTTAAATTTTACATTCATAAATAACTTCCAGTCATTTGTGTTTGTCTTTGTATTTCTCCTGGTTATGACAGGTGGCAGGTATTGACCTATTCTGGAAGCTTATTACTGCATCTCAGTGTTCACTTTAACCTGAGTGTCAAATGATGACCATTGGTTTCTAGTCATCACAAAACATTGTGTTGTTTGACCTTTTACAGCATCAAAGATCTTAATTAAGCTTCATGATGCATCATGTATCATGAGCAGTGTGAGGAACACATAACTGTGTTTTATCTGTGATATATGAACTATATTTGTTACATAACAAAACTGTTTGTCATTGAAAGTTTCATTTAATGCTTTCAGGCAAAAGAGACTTATAGGAAGGGGATGCTAACAATCTGAGTGAAATCTAATGGCAATTCCCTATTGACAATTTTTAGCAGTGTATACAGTTGCCTTGCGATAGTAATTAAAACCCATTGGGGCGGTTTCCCGGACAGGAATTAGATTAAGCAAGGACTAAATCTTTGTTAATATAGGATATTTAAGTAGTTTTTAAAAACATGTCTCACAAAAAAAGCATTACCTATGAGCATTTTAAGACCAGACAACGCCAGTTAAGTATTTTAAGATACGTCAGTGCAAGTTGTTTTCCAGTTCAGACAGTCCTAACATTTATTTTGATCTAGGACTAGTCTTAAACCCTGTTCGGGAAACTGCCCCTTAATGTTTTGTTTATGTTTGATATTGCAGTCTATGTAAATACTATACATTACTTTGTCCCACAGCAGTCTACACTGTATACACCACAGTGACAAAGCAATAAACAGGTTTTTACCATGTTGCAAATATATTAAAGATAAACATAGCATAAGTATTCATACCCCTATCTGGCACAGTTAAAATATAGCTCAGGGAAGAATTCAGAACAACCAGGACAACCAGCTTCTTGGCCAAACTGAGCAGTTAATGGAGAAGGGCTTTGGTTAGAATGCTGACCAAGAACCTGATGGTCACTAAAGTGGAGCTCCATGATCATATGTGGAGATAGGAGAAATCTATAGAAGGACAAACATCACTGCAACAAATCTGGGCTTTATGTTGGTGTGGCCAGAATCAGTCCTCTCTTTAGTGAAGACACATGAAAACACACTTGGAATTTGCAAAAAAAAGCATATAATGGACCCTGAGACTGTGTGAACAAAATTCTCTTATACTTTGTGAATGCCCTTGATTGGTTCAGTCAGATGGTCTTGATCCCAATCAAGCATTTCTGGAGAAACCTGAAAATGTGTTTGTTTTTTGTTTTTTTGTGCTTTTTAAGCAATAAACTGACTAAAGAACACATGATGTACTGCTTTAGAATAGCTGGATTAGTTAAAATAATATGATATGATTTGAATCCAACTTCCATTCTTGTGCTTTTCAGGTTCGGTTCTAGGACAAACCATTGAAGGAATTGAATGCAGCAGGTACAGAAGATACTGCCACTATTTAATTCTCCTTTCTATAATATTTTTTTAAGTGCACAATTTGTTTTTCTATTGGACAAATTCTTAAATTCTTAGAACTGCATTTCCTTACATTTCCTCAGATTAACAGGCATTTTAATTTAAAGCAAGTGACAGGATCACACAAGCAAAGCTTTAGTATCCAGCAGTGCTTTCCAGATAACTGCCATTATGAGCATTTCTTCATTTTCTTTAGAAATTGTATAGGCTAAGCTGTTGGCTAAGCATTTGACATTTTGTAGCAAAGTGTTTGTGTTCTGTATAGATTTCAAAAAAATTGTTTTTTACTTACTTCTCTACAGGTATTCATGAATCATTGATTAAACTTGCATAATAATAGCATGCGCACATTCTGTTGAGCTATGGATATAATTATGTAAACAGCATGGGCCTCAGTGTATAAAACTTTGCTTAGGTTAAGGTTTAATCTAACCTGTTAGACCTACACGACTGAACTGGTATATTTTAACAATGATGCTAAGGTCATGGACGGGTTTTCAATGTGTTTGGGATTGTGTAAGGAAGAAGAAGAAAATCATTTTACCTCCACATGGCTGCTGTATAGAGGGCTACAGTGTCATCTTTCCAGAAAAGAGATGTTTCCATAGAGCTGCATCTGGATCAGTCAGGTCTGACCACACCATTGCATGTTAGTTAGTCAACACAATTGAAAAAGATGTTTGAATTGATTATGTAAGCCAAGAGATCCTCTCGATCAATCAACACAGGTTCTATGGAAGAATCTTCTAAAAGCATCACATCTATTTGCAATCTTTCTGTTTTGTAGCTTATATTTAAAAGGAATTTGGTGGATTGTTTTCAGTTTATTAAGAGGCCATTTGTGACTCCAAGCCACAATACAATGAAAGCTGTTAGGTGATGAACCTAGATGTGATTAACACAATTCTTTTCTGCAGAATTGGTCCAAGATTGAGAATTAATGCACACTTTGTGTATATGCAGATTTATTGGTTCACTAGTTATTCAGTTTCTAATACTTTGGAATACCATTTTTACTATTTTTACCATTTTGCAATGCATAAATCAAAGTACAGATAAAACACATTTCATATTAACACATTGTTGCATTGTGTCCCTGTTACAGACTGTCAAAAACATGTTGACACAAAAACACTCTGAATGGCTGTTAAGAAACCATTCTAATGTGGCAATGTAGAGTTACTTACAAATTATCTTAGAACAAATAAAAATAATCGTGTTGCTTAATGAAGTTGTTTTGGAATTAGAACGTTCAAAAAGAAACATCCTTCACTATAAAGCCATTTGTTTGTTCATCTTCTGAGAAATGAATGCTGTTATTACTGTCTTGAAAAAAGAGAGCAAACCATGAAAGAGTGAGAAGTGAATGGTCTGGATGTACAATAGGAAAAAAGGAACATGTACTGTACTGTACATTAGAGCCTCTAGTTTGAGAAACAAACCCTTCACTGCTGCTCATTGAACAAAACACCCCAAACAACAGTTAAACAAGCCAACGCTCTGAGATTCTGCTGGCTTTTCAAAGCCACATCTGAAACTGACAAATCAGAAAAAAACATAAAGCTTGAGTCAGTGTAAGTTTGAAACTTCATCTGAATATTTTAAGAAACATAGCTAGAATGCAGAAGTCACGTTGTAAATTCTACATATTGACTTTTTAGTCAATTCAGTGCATTCTCGTAAATTAAAACAATAGTTCACCCACAATTTCAAGCTGTGTGCTTGAAAGAAACAAACCAGTGCAATATAGAAGCATTATTTTGAAGTTTAAAACACCTTCTCCTCCGGATACACAGAAATCAATATCACATGACGAAAAGGTTTTTGCAAAAGTTTTTAATCCTTAAAAGAGCCTCTTGCAGAAATTATACTTATGTTTGTATGTCAAGTACAAGTATTGGGCTCTATTCATCTCGAATCTTGAAAAAACTTGTTAATTGTGAAATAGATGTCTGTCAAGCTTCTTGCCATACTAGGCATCCTTTGACATCTATCTTTTTGAGTGATGGCTTCTTTTGTGATTTTTGGGTAAAAGCAGGTCTCTTTATCTTCAAATGGCTGACCAGTGCACCTTTACTCTTTGCTTCTAGTCTATTTCTTAGAATTTTTTTAAGTCTAGGTTTTTCTAATGCTTCTCTGACAATTCTCTTTCTAGTTCACCCAGGGTTTTTACTTTTTCCAAAAAAACGTCCAATTTCTGATAACAATGCCAACTGGGACATTCAGATACTTTAGAAGTTTTATTTTTAAAGTTTAGTTGCATTTTTTATTTATTTTTTAATCTCCAGCTTATATACTGTGTTAACCCTTCACAGAGCTCTATTTAGAAAATTGTGTTTTGTGTGAATTGGCATTTTCATTCAGACAAACGCAAAAACATGCTAATGTTTTGTTTTGATGTTAACATGACTCGTTTTAAAAATGATTTGTTCAATGATTCAGAGTTGACGTTTTTTTTGAGACAATAACTTTATACACTGTGCACTTTCAGATTTAGTTAATGTAAACGTTGATTTGAAAAAAAATTGTACACACTGCATGAAAGTTAATTTTCAAAAATCCATAATAGGGGCACTTTAACTTCATTTGAAAGTGGATGTGCATTAAAAAACCACCAGAATAAACACGAGGGCAGAGTTTGAAATCATGACTCTCTGAGGTACTACTTTGCATCTGTAAAAAGTGTATTAATATAGTATGACTGTGTGAAAGTAGCTCATCCTTGTACTTTTAGCTTATGACCAATTTAGACATACTACTCTTTTCACTTCCTGTTTGTCACCTACTGTACTGTACTGTTGGGTAGTATTCATATTCAGATGTAACCAAGGAGAAAGAAACATACGTCACAAATCAACAGCAACAGCTAATGCATTTTTGAGCCATATCCTTTCACTTCCACAGTTTATGACATGGATGTGCAATCGATTTGACAAGCACAAAAGACTAACAAATCTGTCCCCAAGGATACATTAAAAGGAGGCATTCATCAAAGTGAATTGACTGTGCAGCTTACGTGAATAGAGAATGAATCGCATTTAAATTATTATTACTTTATCATCTATATGGAATGGAAAGGCAAAAGGTCAACTGTGAGAATATTGCTATATCCGCACTACATACATACAGTTTATGTTTAGCAGTGACCTTGAGATAACCCCAAATCAATTAAAAATTCTTTCAAAAAGCTTTTTTTTTTTCTCCCAATGCAGAAACTGTACTGTATACTGCATATCCGATTAGGCCACGGTTGCTGCTGTGATTTTTTTTTACATTTTGTGTGTTTATTATGCAGGACTGATTCCCAACTAATGGCATGGCTTTCCAAAGAAACATGTTTTTATATTTTTGTGACAACTGGCTAGATGAGTAGCGCTCAGTTTAGTTTATTACTTTGTTATGATATACTAGGGTGGATTCTTGGACGATGCATTCTAAAAATATCCTTCATGAATAATCAGATTAATTATATACACATATGCATACGCACATACTTTTACACACTTTGTTTCATATACACCACCTTTCGAAAACTTCAGGTTAGTATAGACTTTTTTTATTCTGCAAGGGTGCATTAAATGTATTACAATTAACAGTAAAGTTTTTTTTTTTATATTAAGCAGAAGAACTGAATGAATTATATTTAATTTACAGTATATTAAATTAGAAAACAAGGGAAACCGTGAAATAAGTTATTTACGGTTATTTAGTTAAATTACAGTTTTACTGTATTTTTGATCAAATAAATGCAGCAAACACATTCAAAAACATACAGACTCCATTGTGTTTTTATCCTACAGACAATATTAAATAGTCACAGGTTATCTTCTGCTTCTTACTAGAGGTCACAGTGAGGGTTCAGCTTGTGAGCAATTGCTTTTCATCTGTGTTTGAGTCTAAAATGGTCACTCCAGTGTCTGATTACAATCTTCAGCATGTACTTGAATCATCGGTAGCCTGTGATTAATCTATACAGAGATGCGAACTTCTCTAATGGGCTGATTCACTCCTAATTAAAAGCAATTTTATGATATAACCATGAAAACCCTTTGTGTGCAAGAATATAAAAGTCGAAAGGCTGAATGTAAATGATGAATGAATCTCTCGATGCTGGATCCATGATAATATGTTTTGAAGATGACCCTGAGGCATCGCTGCAGTGACTTTCAATTCTGCTTGATGGCTTTAGGCTATAAGAGTTGAGAGATAGCAAGTGTAGCAAAAGAACTGATTGTGTTGTAAGTGATAACTGTGTCTAGCCTCAATCGCTGTTGTCAATATGAATTCAGTTCTGCAAGGAAAAAGGTTAATATGATTATTCAATCTCGCTTGCTTTATCTCTCCACTCATCCGGCAGATTTCCACGACAGTGAAGCTAAAAGCACTTTTGGATTTGATTAGTGGTTTTCTTGGGTAAGTTAGACACCTTAGAGACGAAGTCTCTTTAAAAGTCCATGTGAAGGGCTCTTTTCAGCTATGTGACATGTTGAATATCTGAGTGAAATGAGGAGAAAAGTAACATGGGACTTTATTTTTCATCAAGAGTTTCAGTATATAATTTCATGCAGGGGAAATAAAAAGCAAAGCCTGAGAGATTTATCTGCTAGACAACAATATACATAAAATGTATCTAGATCTAAATCCGTAGCATCACTTTTAACATGAAGGAAACACTTTTATATGAGGGAAATTGGCAATTTTTCTTTCTAAAAGGGTTTTATCATCAAATGACTTTAATACAGCTTCTAGCCTTAGAATAAACAACTTCTGAAGTGTTATCAGTTGTTTATCAGAACATCTGCCAGTTGTTTCAGTTATGTTGATATATTCCTCCTCACCTAATCTTTTTTTGCATCTTAGCATTTAAGTGTGTGATACAATTTTAGTTACAGTTCTGAAATGGATGTGGCTTTGTGAAGCTCCCTGTACTTGGTTTTTGTGTAAACAGGTCTTCAGGCTGTTTCAAATTGTGGTGATCTTTTAGTTTCTGTTTTCTGTAACTTTTAGCAGCCTGTAAAAATAATTCTTTATTGATCTAACTGTACAGTTGAGCACACAAGATCTTCCACATTTTAGATGTGATTTCGTGGCATTCAAGATAAACAGGTACACATGTACCTTGCCACTCAGTGGGTATAAACACAGTGACTCCTGCCTGCTGTGACCCTCTATTACATATTGCTTTTAAGTAAGTTCAGAAGCACATGAACACTTTTGCTGTGTTAGAACAAAGAAAAAGTTAATTGAGTGTCTATTTACCCAAAGTGCAATAAACCTTGTTGGCAGCTAGGACAGCATGTGGAGAGTAAAGACAAAATCCACCTTTTCAAATGTGTGTATGTGTGTGTGTGTACGTACACTGCCATTCAAAAATCTGGGATCAGTAAGATTGTACCTTTTTCTTTTAAATACGTTACTTATGCTCATCAAGGCAGGCTACATTTATTTAATAAAAAATTCAGACATTGCAGATACTGTAAAATTGTAAAATATTGCAATTTAAAATAATGGTTTTCTATTTCAATTTACTTTAGAATAGAATTTATTTCTGTGATGCAAAGCTAAATTTTCATTGGCCGTTTTTTGTTGCACTTCAAAAATCATTTTAACATGTTGATTTGTTATCAGTGCCGTTATGCTGCCTAATATTTTATTCGTCAAAGATTCGTGCAAATAGTCTAAAAATGTTTTCAGCACTGATACTAAATCAGTATATTTCTTTAAAAGACATGAAAAATCCCAAACTATTGAGTAGCTGTTTGTGTGTGTGTGTGTGTATAAATAAATTCAAGTTCTGGCATGAAACTCTAGATGGTGTAGTCTGATAGTATAACAAACTCAATCCTAATGACATCATCACATGTCACAGCTGATTGGTTCGCTAGTGTATCGGTAGCCAATGAGCTTGCTGCTCAACATCCAGATAAATGCCTAGTTTTTGCTGTAGCAGTTTGCAGCATGCATTAGAAACCCCCCACTTTCCATCTGTATAGATCTGCTACATACATTTTTTATGGGGGTTATTTCATGTTATATTTTCAGCAGCAGTGTTTCTTACTTGCTCACAGCATGTTGTGCATGCATTGGCAGTAGCAAGCCTTAATAGTTCCTTTCCTACTGCAGCAGCATAGCAGATCTATTACAATACCCAATCTCATGAATGTGCATATAAATAGTATGCAAAAAAAAAATTACAATTCATGCTACAAAACAATATGGATTTTGGCATGTTTATGCTTCTTTATGGGTAGGGTTAGGGTTGTGGGGCATATGTGTATATGTACACAAAAACTGGATATTATATGCATACCAACAAATTGCGTTGCAATGCATGCTGAAGACATGTGTGTGCAAAGTTAATTTTTGCTTATAAAAACCACAAGTTTTTGCTTTTATTTGGCGTGCCATTCACACACATTTTCATGAGATCGCGCTGTTTTTCCACCAAGACCAAACACATCAACACTGTCATGTACATTACCATGACAATCGTTTCAAGAGTTGTCATGACGGAATTGTGACTTCATGTCTCCTAATCTCACAACTATGTTCTCTATTTTTTTTATAATTTTTAAACTTTATTTTAAGGGAGACCCTTAAAAAACCCTGTTTTTTCATGCACCTGTCAAAGTTGAAATTATTTTTTTTATAAAGTATTTTTTCAGACAAGGGTTCAAACCATTAGGGCATTAGTCCACCGATCTCCCGGCTCGCCCCCGGACAGCATGCCAAACATGCTTATTATTGTATGAGGAAGCGCGAACTCGCGAAATAATAATTTTGAAACTGACTTTATCCAGTGTTTAGATTTTTGTTGTAGAAATTAATGGAAATTAGTGCATATTTCATTAAATAATGCATAATTTGCATATTTACAATTTTTTTTTTTTTAGAAAATTATTAATTATCAATTTAAATAATCAACTAGGTAAGTAAGTTGATAACTATTCGTTATTGTATTTTTTTTTTTTACTCAATTCACCTGCAGTGTCTCGCCTCAATGTTTTATTTAAAGGTGCCATAGAATGCATTGAGAGAATATTTTAAATTGTTCTCTGATGTGTACATAGAAGGTATGTAGCTTAGGTAAGGGGAAAAAATGCCCAGAAACGGTTTT
>JAUCMU010000942.1:0-10159 GCA_032275025.1 Enteromius treurensis | reverse complement strand
GTTTGATCTCTGCCTGTACGACTTTGCTTAATAAACGGCTTGCATATGGATCCTCAGTCTGATGAGTCTGCGTCACAGGGGAAACCGTGATACATTTTCAGGATTCACAGCTGAATAGAAAGAGCAGAAGAACAGCATTTATTTGAAATAGAAATATGTTGTGACATTAAGAATGTCTTTTGACGCTTAATGTATAAAATTTATTTAAAAAAACCTGTAAAAACTGTAAAAACTTAAAAACTATAAAAACGGACTGACCTCAAACTTTTGAATGGTAGGGTCTCATTTAAATGGTCCTTTGTGTGATAAATTAAAAGCACAAAACTCCAGGTCTCTAAATAAGCCCAATCAATAAAAACGGCACATATCTTTGA
Source organism: Enteromius treurensis (assembly GCA_032275025.1). Taxonomy (NCBI): domain Eukaryota; kingdom Metazoa; phylum Chordata; class Actinopteri; order Cypriniformes; family Cyprinidae; genus Enteromius; species Enteromius treurensis. Next base: position 9,785 of record JAUCMU010000942.1, on the reverse strand, counting down.
AATCACTGAAAAATTCCTTTTTAACATTTTTATTATGTTTTCCTCTTTTTTGGGCGATAGACAATACCAATTTTCAGTTCAATTTAATACTAACTACAGTCAAGGCCAGTATCAGTATATAAAACATATTAAAAAAGTTTTAGAGGGTGAAATGGCAAATTAAAGCCATATTACCATATACATTCAAGTCAGTATTCCTTTTTTAACTAGTGCAATCTGCAAATGATCAGAATGTTCTTGTTTATCAGTTATTGGCAATTATAAAACATAATCAACCTACTTGCATGATTAAAATAAATGCATTAAAATGCATGATTTATATACAAAACTCCTACACATGTTATTTTTTTTCCACTTATAAAACACATTAATTTTCTTGCTAAAGAAATAATAAAATCAATCTTTTAAAAACCATGTAGGATAGTTTATGTGAGGATCCTTTTATGCTCTCATAACCCCTAGATATAATAAAATACATTGATTTGTTTCAACACACCAAAATTATGATCACAATCCTGCCAACTCCACTCACGCAATATTTTCTCCCAGCAGCTGCGATGAATTCATATTTTTCCAAAGCTGCCTGACATTCCCACATTTATCAAATTGGAAATTTAATTTACTCGAAGTGGGAGAGTGTTTTACATTGAGAGAAATTACAGACATTCTTATTTCCAAATGACACGAGTCTCAGAATCCTAAAGGTATTAAATAACTCTGAAGATCTAGACTCAGAAAACAGAAGAGAAGAAGGTGGAGAGGGAGAAAACGTGTTTGCCGAGGCGTGTAATTAGCAATTACATTGGGTGTCATCAGTGATAACTATTTCAGCACGGATCTGTGGGGTAATGTGTGCCGGGGAGACTGTAAATCGACCGTCGCACCTGTGGTCAATCAAAGAGCGGCCAGAGAAAAGCACTCCCTGCGATGCTGAGCAAGACGGCCTCCATCTGCAAACGCAGCTTTCAGAAGCAATTTATTTCTGGACCCCGGCGCTGACCCGCCTGAGAGGAGCACATTTGTATGAAATGATATTTTGGGTCCATCGGCTTTCGCTGCATATGACATGACAGGACAGATGGAGCGATCACTGGCTAAGTGAGACTTTAAGACATCGTTAAACGCACAGCGATAGAGGAGATCCTCTGATTCTACAGCCTGGGTAGATTACTTACAAATTTACAGCTTACATGATGAAAGCACATTCACATATATATTATGTAAACAAAAATCATGCGATTAATCATACCAGATCTCATGAATGTGCGTACAGTTTAAATGGTACGGCAAATAAAAACAAAAAAATGTGAACATGTGAGATGAACTGAGCTCACACGACGATCTGTATAAAGTGCAGCTGAATTCATACTGCTGCAAACCCATGCTGTTAGGTGGAGCACACAAGAATAAATTCAAATCAAAAGCTATAAAAGCAGCATTAATGTATCACGAGAATGAGTAAATAATGCCTTAACCGCCAAAAATGGTACCGGGTGTCACTTTTGGCGCTCCCGCCGATGAACAGAAACTAGCCCTGGGTCATCTCAAGAGGCACTTACAGGGCAGACATGTACTAGATTGTACAGTCAACACAGCGACCATTGCTTACATCAACCATCAAGGTGGTCTACACTCCAGTCGCATGTCACAGCTCACCCGTCACCTCCTCCTCTGGAGTCAGAAGCATCTGAGGTCGGTTTGCGCCATTAATGTTTCGGGCTACTGCAACCAGACAGCCGACAACTGTCTCGAGCTGCACTTCTTGGGGAATGGAGACTCCATTCCCAGACGGTCAAGCTGATTTGGGAGACGTTCGGAGCCGCTCAGGTAGACCTGTTTGCCTCTCCTCTCATTGCCAGTTGTTCTACGCCCTGACCAACAGAACCCTCGGCAGGGTCTCCCTGGAACCCAGCTGGCCACGGGGCCTGCACAAATATGTGTTCCCTCCAGAGAGCCTTCTAGCACAGTTGCTGTGAAAGGTCAAGGAGAACAAGGAGCAGGTCCTGCTGGTAGCCCCTTATTGGCCCAACAAGACCTGGTTCACCAATTAGACCGATTCCTCTGAGGAAGGACCTCCTGACTGAGAGACGGGGCATCCTTTGGCACCCTGGATGGGACGCGGAGGTTCTAGCTGAACTACCCCAAGGGGTAGTCGACACCATTTCTTCTGCGAGAGCGCCTTCTACAAGGGATGCCTACACGTTGAAATGGAACCTGTTTGTTGAGTGGTGTTCTTCTCAACGAGAAAACCCCCGGAGATGCCCAATCAGAGTTGTGCTTTTGTTCTTGCAGCAAGGGTTGGAGCAAAGGCTGTCTCCCTCCACCCTCAAAGTCTGTGTGGCTGCCAATGCTGTGGACACCAGGTCTGTTAATAAGCATGACCTGGTCGTCAGGTTCCTCAGGGGGGTCAGCAGGTTAAACCCTCCACGGCCCCCTACTGTACCCTCTTGGGATCTGTCGCTAGTGCTAAGAGCACTGCAACAGGTCCCAATTGAGCCTTTGCCAGGCGTTGAGCTGAAGTTTCTTTCTTTCAAAACTTGCTCCTGCTCGTATTGGCCTCTATCAAGAGGGTAGGGGACCTGCAGGCATTTTCGGTCAACGATTTCCAGGTAACTGAGGTCACGGCCCGGCTACGTGCCCAAGGTTCCCACGACTCCAAGATGTTATGTTGACTGAACACAAATTATTATTATTATTATTATGATTATTATTATTATCACCCTGGCCTACCAAGCACAGGACGTACACTGCCCCCTCAGTGTACGAGCCCACTCAACAAGATGTGTGGCATCATCCTGACCGTTGGCACGTGGCGCCTTGCTTTCAGATATTTGTAGAGCTGTGGGCTGGACGACCCCTAACAGAACCAGTCTCCTCCTGTGTTCTCACCTCGAACAGGAAGCAGCTTCCATGGCATTTTGGTAGGGATCCCTATTTGTCGGTCACCAACGTGACTCGGAGTGACCAACTGAAAGGGAACGTCTCAGTTACGTATGTAACCCTCGTTTCCTGAAGAAGTGAACGGAGACATCAGGTTCCGTCACCATGGATCTGTACCACCGCTGGGTGGCCGTATCACCAGCTAGTCACTGCTAATTTTACCTGCGCTGCGATCAGCTGCAGCTGGATATTAATCAGCGCATGCCAGTTTCATTAGTGTGTTTTCGTACATGCAGAGTAGATTGATCATCTCGAAGCGAGATTCTTCTTCGTCGGTCACCAACGTGGCGTCTCTGTTCCCTTCTTCAGGGAATGAGGGTTACAAACGTAACCAAGACGTTCACTGTGTTTCATGCATTTGTGTTGTGGATTATGTGTCTCTAATCATACGAAGCAGAGGGAATATTGAGAAGATCTTAATTGAATAGAATATTGCGTTTGTTTCCCATGTCCAGAAAAAACTAACAAAAAAACATCTGTACACTGTTTAGAATTTTCCCATAAATGAAATGTGCAAAACATTCTTTAATAAGTATTTTACAAAATGTATATTTAATATAAAATATTGTTGTTGTTTTTTTACATACATTTAAAACTCTCAAAGCCAATTTTATTTTAGTATCATTCAAATAATATTCTAATGTTTTTATTTTTTATATTTTTTTCATTTCCATTTTAATTTCAGTTTTTTTATTTCAGTTGTTTTTATTTTGATACATTAAACTAAATAAAAATAGAAAATGTTCAGGAAAAAAAGTAAAAATAATAAAAAATGTATTAATATACTAATGATGTTGAACTTGATACAGTAAAATACCTAAAACTATAACTGAATTTTGTTAAAATACATTGATATAATCAATGAAACAAATTTCAAATGAGTTTTTATTGTAGATTTGCCATTGATTTATTAATTAATAAAATTAATAAATATTAATAAAAATTTCATTTTTAGCTCTAGATATTTAGTCTATCAAGTTAAATTAGATTAAAAAAGGACTAAAAACAGTTGCCTTAATGAGCTTTTGTTTTTATTTTATTATTTTATTCACTTGACTTTTTTATTTTTTATTTAAATTAACATTTTTCCCAGTGGGTTTGTAGTATTTTACACTCAGTTTGTTCAGAGCTGGTTGGTTTGGAAGAAGACTTTACTGGGGCTTTATTTTTTTTTAAATCCCCATGGAGAAAAATAACAAAAACAATACAGAAGAAACGCTGCTAAAAAAGTGGACATTGTTGTGCTTCTTTATCCCAGCTGCTATAAATGAATCAACTCCGCATGTGATTTTCTGGAGCATTACTGCATTAACTTCTTCAATCGAACTCCTCTGTGCAATTTGGAGGCGTCTAATGAATAATTCGATAATCGCCTAAAATAGACTTAATATTGTGCTGCTTTCTGCCCAGTAATTAGTTTAATTGTGGCTTTGAGATCAGGGTAAAACACTTCAGTAACTCATTAGGCCTGTTTGCCTTCTGAACCTCCCTGTTTACATCCATGAATATTTATGGACTAAAATGAACAATTATGGTACAATAATAGTTACACAACAGTGTTAGACCTCTGATATTGTGCTACAAACATCTGCTAAATAAAGAAGGGTCAGCTGGTCTGATCTGACAGTGTTCAAATACAACTGATAAAATGCAGTTAACTACACTATTAAGAAAAATTGGTTAGATGTTAGTTAGCAAATACACAGGTGAAGCTTTATAATAAGGTTTACAATAACATTAACTAGCAATGAACAACATATTTGTTCCAGTATTTATTTATCATTTTTAATGTGTTAATAAAAATACAACTGTTGTTAGTTCATCCATTAAATAAAATTAACAGATTCAACTTAGATGTTCATAATGTATTAAATACTAATTTTAACAGAACTGAGATACTATAATAGTTTTAAGAAATGTTTTAAACAGTTTTGATCAATCTTCATTAAGTCTATTTTTTATAATCAAATTTTTTAGTTAAAATTAAAATGAGACATGTTGCATGGGCAACAAGCTAAATTAATATTTTAATTTATTTTATTTTATTTTAGTGTGGTCAAATGATTAATCGCTATTAATCACATCCAAATTTGATGATATCAAGCCATCGCGTTCTCTGACGGCCTGGTCGTCTCTTGCCGCTGACCATTTCCAGCATTAGGTCTTTCTCTAGTGAACTTGATCGCATCACATGCCCAAAGTACGTGAGTCTGAGTCTGATGATCTTGCCTTCCAACGACATATCCGGTCTTACGCGTTCCAATACTTCTGTGTTTGTCATCCTTGCTGTCCATGGAATGCGGAGCAGCCGTCGCCAGCACCACAGCTCGAAGGAGTTTATCTGCTTTTCTTAAGGTCCAACTTTCGCAGCCGTACATGGTTATGGGGAACACGATGGCATGAACCACTCTGCATTTGGTCTTCATGTTGATGCCTTTGCTTTTCCATATTTTGTTCATGTTCAACATTGTGCTTCTACCCAAGGTTATTCGACGCTTTATTTCAATTTATTTTACTTATATGTTATTATATTATATTATACATAGATACATTTATTACATAAACATAAAACTTTTCTTAAATATATACCTGCATGTGTTTGTATATACATAATAAATATACACAGTACACATACACACAAATTATGAATAACTTTTATTTTGGATGTAATTAATCACGATTAATCATTTGATAGCACTTACTTGCTTTTTATTTATTTTTTTAAAAATCCTATTTTCTCACTGTACACTGTTTAGGTTTTTTCAATAAATGTAAAAAATTAAAATTTTACAAAATGTATATTTAATATAAAATATTTCTACATTTATTCAGATACTACAAACTCAAAGTTGTTAAAATGTTATTTTAGTATCATTAAAATAATACATTTTTATTATTATTTTTCAAATTTATTTAAATTATTATTCCTTCGTGTCAGACAGCCAGACGAGCTGTCGAAGGCCCTCACGATTCCCGTCACACGGTACGAGGGACCATGTTTAGGCCAGTCTGTCCTAGTCATTCGGCCCTCAAAATTCCTGTCGTGATACTAGCCCCGTAGCACAATACGAGGGGTCGTGTCAAGTCCCCAGCCAGTCGAGTTCATTGAGGCCTGTGACCCTGACTCATGGTGGCCGGATCTGCCAAACCCAGTTGGTGATCCAGAACCAGAGTGGCCAGATCCGCCGAACCCAGTCTGTGATCCAGAACCAGAGTGTCCGGATCTGCCAGACCCGGTCCGTGATCCGGTTTCATTGTATTCACCCGAGCTCCCATGGACTGAACCTCCGGAACCAGTGTATGGCACAGAGACTCCATTGGGTCCACCAGAGGCTGCACTACCTCTGGAGATGTCGGTTTCGGCCGTAGAATCCCCAGAGGCCTCAGTGGTGGCTGCACAGCCCATGGAGGTCCTCGAATCAGGTTTCAGTTGGTCTGGGAGGGCATCTTCTTTGTCGGCTCAGTCTCGGAGGGTGATGTCACTTCCTGTATGGTCATGAAAGTCGCATTCATTCTTGACCTGGTCTCGAAGGGCGTATCCACTTCCTGTCTGGTCTCAAAGGGCGTATTCATTCCTTGTATGGTCACGAAGGGCGCATTCATTCCCTGCCTGGTCTCGAGGGGCGTATTCACTTGCTGGCCGAACTTGCTGGCATGTCACTTCCTGGCCGAACCAGAGGGGTTCTGCTGCCATCCGCTCCGCCCTGGAAGATGGTCTTGCTGTCCGTTCCGCCCAGGTGGGCGTTCCCGCCACCTGATCCGCCCTGGAGAGCGTTCCCGCCATCAGCGTCGCCCAGGAGGACGTCTCTGCCGCCTGTTCCGCCCCGGTGGGCTTCTCCACCGCCTGCTCCGCCCAGAAGGATGTCTCCACCACCTGTTCCGCCCAGAAGGCATCTCCGCCGCCTTCTCCACCCCGTTGGGCTTCTCTGCCGCCTGCTCCGCCCCGTTGGGCTTTCCTGTTCCCTGTTTGGAAGCCGCCCCCTAGAGGGGGGGGTCAGGGGCATTTGCTCTGTAACCATCAGCTGGATGTGCGGGCTCAGGCCAATGGAGGGCACTCCAGCGCCCAGGACTTCTGTTGTGTGTTTTTCCCTGCTTCTCACTCCCGGACACTTATTATGAACTCATGTACTCTTCTCTGTGTGCTCAAACCCGGACTTTTATGTTAAAATCATTGTCATTGCTCCGTTCACTTCCAACCGGATATCCCCCAGCATAAAAGCAGCTCAGTGCTAGTTACTGTCACGGTTCATTGTGTGTTTATGTTACAATTCATTTGTGTTCTCTGTGTTTCGCTATTCTGCTCATTGGATTATTTGTTGTTGATTTCTGCCTGAACCTGGACTTTCCCTCTGCCTCTCCCCAAGGACCCAGTTTAACAGTATTTTGACCTTTTGCTTTGTTTACGACTCTGTCTCTGCTTGTGCCTCCTCTACTGCGTCTGCAGGCGATTAACTGTTATCATCCTGACCCTGAGCCTTCAATAAATACTGATTGCACATGAACTCGCAACGCCTCACGTCCCTATTTGTTACACTTCGATAGCACTTATTTATTTATTTATTTATTTATATAATTTCATTAAATGCCTACTTTATTTCAAGTAACAACGATTTTTAATTTTAGTTTTAATTTCAGTTTTAGTTAACTGATGAAGGTCAACCAAGAATTATAATTGTTTAAAAAAGCATTTTATTGTGGATATTAAGTATTGGAACCTTTTACTGGAAAGTTTCATCAATAAACAGACTAAACAAATTTATAAAGCCAGGAGAAAACATGCTTGTTGTTGATAATAAGAGTCACGTCCTTAATCAAACTCAGGCTCATGAAGCTCTTGGTTGAATCTCATAAAAAGAAAAGAAATGCAACATCGTTCCCTCATCCTCAAACACTACACAAGGTAAAGGAAAATACTGTTAAAGCAGTCCTGTTCCAGACAAACACAGACTGAGTAAGTACGCAGTAAAGGCAATCACTGGAGGTAGTACTTAGCATGTGAGAGTAAGACGGAGTATTTGACTCAGTATAGAGCTGAGTTCGGACACATCTGCTGTAATTGTCCCGCTGAGCTCTCGAACAGGAACTACTTCAGGACTCTTTTGTCTGGGCTCGGCCCGGCCGTGTGGGAATGTCCAACCAATTCATTTACTGTACAAAACACGGTACAGCAACGCTGGAGGTCTTTGTTCCTGGCAATATAATACAAGCGGTCAGACACGACAATAGCCCGGCCGTTTCCATTCAGTCCGATGACCCTCGACGGTGTACAAGAGAACACACATCAGGCTCTGTTCATGTGAATGAAGCAGACGCAGAGAAGCACCTCTGCTGTTTATAATATAATACATAGGGTACATTTTAGAAATGAAATAAAACACTATGATTATCTCTGATTTTAGGGTTAGTTTGATCAAATCTCTAACAGCATGTGCTCCAGTCATGAATGATGAACTAAAACTTAAACTGATAATAAACCTAAATCCATTTTTTTTATTTTGATTACTTGAAATAAAATATATGTAACCAGAAGTAAAATCAAATAAAAAATAATAATGAAATATCTGTATTTCAACTAATTGAAAAGGTATACAAAATATATATATATACACACACACACACATTTAAAATACACTATAAATTACAAAAACATTATTGCTAAAGATAAAAATTATATATATATATATATATATATATATTTATTATTTAGTTATAGGTTCTGTTTTATTCTTTCATAATGTACATATATAACATTTTTGTTTTTAAAAATATGTCCATAAAGGTTTTTTTAAGTACATCAAGTTAAACTTAATGAGAAATGCTGCTCTTTATATTGTATTTCAGATAATATTCACTTTATTTCAAGTAACAGTTTAGCTGAAGTTTTCATTATTAACCCTGCTGCACGGTGAACTAACATGAGCAATGAACTCCGTTAACTAATAAGCAGAGATTAATAAATGCTGTAAAATGGTTTATTGTTAGTTCATGTCATCTAATGAGGCCTTAGTGTAAATGGTTAGCCTTTACGATATTGTTGAGCGATCTGAATCTCCAGAGTTCATCTGTTCTCTCTCCAGGTGCAGCCTGACACTAAGACTCTCTTATTTCAGTTCTGTAATTAAAGAAATGATTTTATCAACATTACAGCATCATTTCAGGACTGTCATTGAATTGGTTTCAGTGCTCTGGTCCGGTCTGGATCTTATCGGAGCCGTTCCATCTCCTCAGCAGGATGAAGCAGGGGATGTTTCCATGACAACAGATGAGGGACAGAGCTGGACCGATCCATTACTAGAGCTCTGTTCCCTGCAGCATCCTCACTGAAACCTAACCTTGTCAGTGATTGTTCAGTCTACAGAGGCTTTAAGGTCATATTCGTACAGTAAACAGCAGTCCTCGGTTACTCTAAGAGACTAAGATAACTCTAAAAAAAATATCTAATACTGTAATATAATATAATGCTTATAAAAAATGTTAGGCTTTAGTGCACATAAATCTGAACATCTGAAAAAGTCACATGATCAAGGGTTATTATAGTTAACTAAAACGATAAAAAAAAAATCACTTGAAAACACAAATTTATTTTATTTCTACCTTTTATTTAGTTAACTTGATGTACTAAAATAACTAACTGTAGTACAATATTATAAAAAAAAATGCAAAGATAGATTTTTTTTTTAATTAAAAAAATAAAAACAAAATTGCCAAAATATCTCTCTCTTTCTCTCTCTCCCTCTCTATGTATATTACAGTACATAACGATTAAGTAATTAATCAAATTTCAGGAGGAGCACGCACGAACGATCGCAGCTGCCACCAATCTCCTTATTACTGATTACCCCGCA
>JAUCMU010000941.1:0-10163 GCA_032275025.1 Enteromius treurensis | reverse complement strand
GGGTTGTAAATGGACCTGTAAAACCATTTCTGGGCATTTTTTCCCCTTACCTAAGCTACATACCTTCTATGTACATACCAGAGAACAATTTAAAACATTCTCTCAAATCATTCTATGGCACCTTTAAACAACCTTATTGTATTTGACCGTAAAATAGTTCGTATGTATTTATTTATGCTCGTCTGTCTCTGAAATTAATAGAATATTTGTTTACTTGCCTTTCGCCATCTGCACGTCGCGGAAACAATCGCTGAGGAACAGCGGGTTTTAAAACACGAAAGTATATCCAATGTTTGTGTGAACAAAACTAAGTTTGTGTGAGTGAGATTTAAATTCTTGCACTATAATAAGGATTCGACAAGTGACGGATGACGCGAGAGCAGGATCGGCGCTATCGGCCGAACCCGGAAGAGCGTTCCCGCTTCCGATTGGCCCGCTGTCTACACTGTAGACAGAGCGGCCTTCCGATTGGTCTAGAGCCCGCCATAACTGTAGACTCTTTAGACCACTCGACCTATCAGAAGGCAGAGCTGTCTAAAGCGGTCTACAGTCTACAGTGGGGCATTGCACGGCACGACATTTTTCCAAAATAATGTGGCAAACCTGAAATAACATAAGTTTGAAATTCTGCGCATGCATTTAAAAGCAAAGTCCTATTTTTCTATTAATGAAATTAACTTATTACTTATCACTTACCATATATCATTATGAGTAATAAGTATTGATATATAGGTTTCGGAAATGAGGTTAATTTATTTCGGTATTGATAATAAGTATAATAGTCTTATAGTAAAACTAGTATAATAACCTGCGAAAATGTAGAAAAGATATTAAACTTGAATGCATGATTGTGCAAATATAAAGCCGTTTTATTGTGTTGTGCATCAAAAAGACACAAGTTTAAAACAAATTGGAATAACAAAAAAGGAATAAACAGCGCAACATTTAACATGGCACTAAAAAAAAAAATAACTGACCAACATGGTCAAATATCACATTTTTCTATATAATAAGGATTCGACAAGTGACGGATGACGCGAGAGCAGGATCGGCGCGATTGGCCGAACCCGGAAGAGCGTTCCCGCTTCCGATCGGCCCGCTGTCTACACTGTAGACAGCGCGGCCTTCCGATTGGTCTAGAGCCCGCCATAACTGTAGATTCTTTAGACCACTCGACCTATCAGAAGGCAGAGCTGTCTAAAGCGGTCTACAGTCTATAGTGGGGCATTGCACGGCACGACATTTTTTCAAAATAATGTGGCAAACCTGAAAGAATATAATTTTGAAATTCTGCGCATGCATTTAAAAGCAAAGTCCTATTTTTCTATTAATTTAATTAACTTCTAATAATGATATATGGTAAGTAATAATAAGTAATGAGTAATAAGTATTGATATATAGGTTTCGGAAATGAGGTTGAATTATTTCGGTATTGATCATAAGTATAATAGTCTTATTGTAAAACTAGGATAATAATCTGGGAAAATGTAGAAAAGACATTATATTTGCACAATCATGCATTCAAGTTTAAAGCAGTTTTATTGTGTTGTGCATCAAAAAGAAAAGTAAAAAAAAAATGGAATAACAAAAAAATAAACAGCGCAACATTTTAGCACAGCACTAAGAAAAAATAACTGACCAACATGGTCAAATACCACATTTTTCTAACTTACAGTTATTAACATTATAATCATATTTTAACTTGTGTAGACCAAACCGAGAATTCAGTACAACATACAGGTATTTATGAGTCATTCTACGAAACGGGTATGATGTGGACTTAGACATTTTTAGATTTTTTACCAATGTATTACTTTTCTGAACACCCCACAGCATTAATGACATATTTGAAGTGGTCATGTGATGCGATTTCAAATTTTCCTTACTCTTTAGTGTTACACTGGTGCATAAAGAAGATATGTAAAGTTTCAAAGACTAAAGTCTCAGTTACAACCCGTAATCATTTTTAGGCCCGTTAGGAGCGAAGAAAGAAAGAATTCACTCCATGACTCGGATCGAACAAATAAGAGAGTCACAACTGCTGTTAAGGTTTCTCTTAAAATATATATATATATATATTTATTGAAAAGAACAAAATCACCACAGATTAGATCCATCCATGTAAATAAATGAGTTATACAATAACATTTACATTTGACATTTATTCATTTAGCTGACGCTTTTATCCAAAGCGACTTACAATAACAAACCAAAAATGAGGATAACAAAACCCTACTGTTAACAAATCAATAGTGGGGTTAATAGAAAAATAAATCACAGTTCACGGGAGAGCTAAGAAACAGTTCCTGACTACACCTGTTCTTAAAGGTTGTATTTGTCAGCAGGCAGGTAAGATTTCCACCAAGTGTGAGTCTTCCGATCCACTGCTTCCCTCGCTCAACACTTACTAAATAAATAAATGTGTACTAACCAAAATAAAATCTCTACCCGCTACTGAGAAAGAAAATCAAAAGAAAACCAAAATCATCTAAGCTCCTCGTGCTCTCAAAATTAACAAAAAGATCACACAGCCAGCCTCAACGAGGCCGGACCAAAACACCGCAAGGGAAACTGCAAACATGGGAAAAGAGAGAGTTACCGCCACTGTCGCCTCGCGGCCTTCATATCCGGAGTCTTTCAATGACGTCACGACGCACCAAGATTTCTCCATCACCGCCACCTAAAAGCTCAAGACACAAGCGTCATATATATACACAATAATATAACTACATCCATTCGTGACAATCTCAAAACAAAATAGATATTTTTTTAAAAGTTATAACTACTACACATACACCCCTAAAACAACACAAAGTGGCAATATGTTTTCATAAATATTTGCAAAGAGAGAAGGCAGAGCTATTATTCTTGCTGTACTGATCAGTGTTAAGTTGTGTTTCCAACACTGTTCCAGAACAATTTAACACACGTATTAGGGTGTACTCACACTAGACATGGTTGCTGTGAACTGGATATAAAAACCATTAAGCCTGTGGAGAGTCTCCATAAACCACAAATGTCAATGTGTGTGTGTTTGTGTCTTCGTGTTCTATTCTGGGCCTGAGGTTGTGGGGTGGGATGGGATGGAGCTTAATTTAAGTCTTTGAAATGAATTGAAAATTAAATAAATTAAACAAATAAATAAATAAATAACGCCTGCTGTAATATTTCCTAACCTAACCTCTATCTCTCTTCTGTACTCCTCGAGGAGAGGAGTACGCAGATGCCTGGATACTGCAGACCATACAAATTTTAGGCCAATTGCTAAATTGCCCTTTCTGTCAAAAGTTCTTAAAAAGGTAGTTTTTAATGATATCTTTTTAGCTACTGATTCTGGGGACTTTGCCAAACCTGTGCTGCTTGATTTAACCATTGCCTTGGATACTGTGGACCATGAAATTTGAATTTCTCTGTTGGGTGTGCATTAAAGGGGCAGCGCTTAACTGCTTTAGCACTGGAAGGATGGATGTTAAGCGTCAGCATTGGGGATTATGTCTCTTCTCCTGCTCCTCTGGTGTATGGGGTCCCACAGGGCTCAGTGTTAGGTCCTCTTCTTTTTTTCTCTCTATTTGCTCCCCCTTGAGTCTATAATTAGGAGGCATGGCATGTCTTTCCACCTGAATGTCGATGACATCCAGATCTATGTCCCTATTTAAAAAATTGAGACTGTCGGGCCACTGCTTCAGTGACTTGATGAATAAAGTCCTTTATGGCTCGTAATTTTTTAAGTGTCAATGAAAAGAAAACATAAGTTATGGTTTTTGGGGATATTACTGGGACTTCCACGGTTGATTTGAGTGCCCTAGCCCAGTACATCAAACTGACTATCACAAACCTTAGGGGTAGGAGTGGGCGATATGGAAAAAATATCATACCACTTTTTTTTTTCTGGGGAAATCACGATTCACGATTTTTATCCAGATTCTTTTTCAAGTTGGTTTTTATATCGTAATATGATATTATGGAAAAAATTTCATATTACGATTTTGTTTAAAAAATACCACGATTTTATCATGATTCTTTGTCATAGATTTTACTATTTTGCAAATTGTCTGAGCAGTGCAGACAAACTAATTTGCCTTTACTCAATTTCCTATTTTGTGTTTAGCACAAGAAAGAAATTAATACAGGTTTGGGACAACATTTGAGTAAATAATGACAATTATAATTTTTGAGTGAACTATCCCTTTAATGACAAGCGGCAGCATGTTTAGTTCTGTCCCTTTAAGAGCTGCATGCATCTAATACACTGGCACGTTATTCTCTTTTTTTACTTTCACTTCAGACATAAGCAACTGTGCTTAATGCTGTTTTTGTGACAGTATTACCACAATCACATGTGATAAATATCTTAGTTCAGTAGTTAGGCACTATTAATTAGGCTTTTATTACGCTTGCTTCAGGTGCATGCGCTGGAAAAGCGCATCTGGACAGCACACATACGAAATGTTTTATCTGCTTTTTTTAAAGCGAATAAGTGCAGTGTCCGTTGAGTGTAAATCTACCCCTGAGTTAACACTGATGTGAATGTATTTCGAGTTTTACAGCATATTGAGACGGAATTGATAAAGTAGCACGATACTACAATATTCCTTAAAAAGCAGATTTTGGAGAAATTCGTCCACAATCTAACATTGTCATATTGCCCACCCCTACCTTGGACTAAAACTTGATTCTGACCTAAAGTTGGACAATTAAATAGGGGCAGTTGTCAAGTCAAGCTTTTTTCAGCTAAGACAGCTGAGGAAAATAAAGCCATTTCTTTCAAGACAATTTGAAACTGTAATCCATTCTTTAGTCACTACTCGCCTGGATTACTGTAATTCTCTACATTTGGGGATAAGTGGGTCTTCTTTGGCCCTTCTGCAGTTGGTGCAAAATGCTGCAGCATGTCTTTTAACTGTGAGTCTCCCATTTTATACCCACTTCACTGGCTTTCTGTACAATATAGAATTAATTTAAAAAAATATTTTTTTCAAAACCTTAACTGGTTCTGCCATCGCGTGCACTTAGATCAGCAGATCAGCTGCTTATTAGAGTCCCAAAAACCAGACGTAAGCTCAGAGGTGACTGTGCTTTTGCGGTGGCTGCCCCCAAGTTATGGAATGCTCTGCCTCTTTACATTAGGCAGACCCCTTCGCTGTCTTTTTTTCAAATCACATCTTTACATACCTTTTCTCCTTGGCCTTTGAACCTGATCTGATATTTGTTGAATAGTGTATATTTATGACTTACGTGTGCAGTCTTGTTATTGTTTTAAATGTGTATGAGCTACTGTATGTGTGGTTTCTTTTTTTATTTTACTGTTCAACACTTTGGTCCGCTGCTGGGTGGCTGTAAAGTACTTTATAAATTAAGATGAATGAATGAATTAATAGTTATTTCAGATTTATTTTATCTTCTACGTGATTGGTGGAGAGACCTATAGCTGCTGTGGCCAGACAGAGGCAAGTGATACTAACGGCAGAATCAAATGACTTCCAGCTCAGAATGTTCTCAATTATCTGAACAAACTTTGTTAAAAGTGCAAAGGAACATGTTCTTTGACCTGCTTCACAAAAAAGCCTGCAGATTTGGCATATGTTTAGTGATTATAATGAACAATAACACCCCATTATCATTATTTATATACCTGGTCAAGTAATCAAGGTAAGTAATTGGACAGGCTCAGAGGCCTGAGAGCCCAATAGAATGTCCACTGCCTTTTTAAAATCTTCAAAATTCTCAAAAGTCTGTCCAGCAAGGTCTTTGAATGTACACAATTTGAAACTTTCACAGTAGGTCCTTTTTTGTGGCCTTGAGTGGGTTGGCCACAGTTTGCGCAGATGTACATTTTAACTGGGCCTGGGTGTACTGTAACACAGAGCTCTGCTTTTTTTTTTGTTTTGTAGAGCGTTGATCTTGCTGGAGATGGCAGAATGGATGCCTGCAGCGAGGAAATGGCTGGAGGTCCTGTGGCGGGTGCACCCGTCAGCTGAGTGGACATGGGCTGGAGTCTTCTGGTGACCCTTGAGTCTTACCTCCACAACCAGGATGAAGCCATAGCTATTTTATTTGGCAGTACATTAGACTGTTCTTCCTGGAGTCGACCAAGTGGGTGGCCGAATAACGTTTGCTGAACTTAAACTTTTGCACCAGCGATGTCTCGGATGGATCTCCACTTGTGCGTCCCGAATTGAACATTGGGTCATTGGGAGCATTGATCCAGCGCACGGTGTATAGACTGTCAAACTGCTTGATGCTGCGATCGTGGACATCAAGCTGTTTTCAAGCACTGATGACCCTTTGTCTTGTTGAGTTACTTATTGCAAGCTTTTCATCCTCCATATCGATTTCTACAAGGACTTTGCAAAGATCCTCTACGTGGTACCCAGGGAGATGATTTGGACCGCAGACATCCTCCACACAGGGATCAAACTCTGCAGCCGCTGCCTGGTCAGTGAGGCACACAGATGGTTTCTTAGTGGTTTCTGACTCTCACACTCAATGCCAGAGTTGTAACCGACATCCACCTCTTCTTCTTCCTCCTCCCCTTCTGCTACAGCAGCAGAAACCTCATCATCTTCATCGTCTTGAAGTGTCTCTCTGGTCTGAGCTTAATGGCCAAGAGCAGTGAAAGTCTCAGATGACTGAGCAAATAGATACTCCAAACCAATCAGCTCATCCCCAGCACAAACTTGAGGATTGTAGTTTGCCTCTTCCGGCTCCCCAAACAGTTCTTGATATCTTTGGTTAAGCCGATGTACAAGAGGAGAGGCATACACCATGCTGACATGCAGTTGCTGCATCAAGTCAATAGATCCAACGAAACATGTCGAGCTGCACCAGCATATCCTTGTCTGTCCGCTCACTGAAGAGCTGTTCCACAGAAGAAATGCCGTGGAGGTGACCGCAGCTACGATCCACATACATGAGCTCGGGTGGTGCCTCGTCCAGCTCTCTTGTACCTCTCCATGAGGCATTCAGCCATCTGCCTCATTTTTTTTTTAGCGACTCCTCACAGGTCAGTTCCGATGTAAGGATCTGACCCAGCTTGGAGGTCATGTTGGTGCACCATTCTGCTGAGCCCTTTCCTTCGCCTGAAAGTTTCTTGCAGATCTGATAACAACATGCTGGGGCAGGGGCCGATGCCTGAGCCGGTGCTGATGCTGAGACAGGTACTTGGGCAGGTGCTGATGCCTGAGCCAGTGCTGTGACCGATGCCAGAATCCATGCAGGGGTCAATGCAGGAGCCTTAAAAATGTTTAAAATGATAAGTGTATTTGTGCTAAACTGTCTAATTTACAAAGCATTCTTTTGCTTAATTTATGTTCCCTCCCATGAATTCAGGGGGATGTAGTGGGTAATTTTTATGTACTTATTAGGGACTTACAGCTGACGGTGGAATGGAGACTGTGTGTGGCGTGAGTAGCATCTGTGAAGGATCTGGATAGGTCTTTTTTTCTGGAGCCTTTTTTTTTTTTTTTTTGCTTCCCCAGCTGCTACATGAGGAAAGTTGACTTAATGAGCACACACTGTCTTAGTGTGGTTCAAATACTTCAGTGACTTGGTGGCGATGTCCTCATCCATCACCAGCCACTGACGCACAGAACAGTACGCCTCCTGTGCAATTTTTCTCTCGTGGTCAGTCCCAGCTTGCGGGTCAGCCTGAAGAGTCTTGTGCAGTTTGTACCACTGCCACATCTCTAGAAATGTAAACGACCTGAAGCGCCCCTGCCCAAGCTGATCTCGAGGTGGCAGGAGACCTGTGGAAACCGCTGCACATACTGTAGCAGGAGATCCTTCACCCACTCGTCAGGGCTTGCTTTTCTTTCAGAGTGCTGGCGTTCTTTTAAGTGCAGATCAAGGATGCTGAAATATTAAGCATGTAATTACTTTGGGGTAAACACAATTGACATTTTCTTGTTTTTCCACCGTGTACTTACTACTTGATGTAGCCAAGGTTGTTTTTTCACCAGCCATTTAAAACTTTGACCGTTGTATTTGCCAAAGGTTAGATTGACCTGGCCAAGGTACTGAACCTCTGATGGTGTGGAGGTAATGGGTTGAAATCTCTTTTTAGCTGAAGACATAGAAACCGTAATGACTTTAGCGATAATCTAAAAAAAAAAGGGTGGGAACACATGAAAGAAATTTTACCTTTCTTACAAGCCGTCATTTTATCTTTGACCGTACTTCTGTCATAGCATTTGTTGCGAGATGCCAGACCCTTGGCCTCCTTTGAAGCCTTGAGAAGGCATTGTTGCCTATTTTGTGGTACGCTTGTGTCAATGCACAAGGTGGGCAACAGTGGATCCATGTCTTAACACCTGTAAGAATCATAATGACAGACAAACACACACACACGTTGTGTTAACACTTTGTATGGGGACATTCCATAGGCATAATGGGTTTTTTTTTGTTTCTGCAAAAACTGTATGTAGTATTTCCCTGCACTGACCTACACCTAAAAATAACCCGTTACTGTGTGCATTTTTCAATTTTCAAAAACCTTAATTTAAAACAATGTTTCCTCATGGGTATCTAAAAAATGTCCCCACAAGGTCAAAATTTACTGGTATTCCTATCTCTAAATGAAGTTTCATCTTGAAAGTAAATTGTGATATCAAAGCAAGTGGTAGCCTTCTTTTCACAGGTGTCAACAACCAGACATTACTGTGAGGGGATTACCTAGAATGTCTGGCCATTCTATTCATGTACCCTATGGGTCATCAGATGGCTCTTGATAGCCTTCTGCTGCTCCCACGTTCTAGGTGTGAAGGAACACCCCAGAGATTGTATTTACATATTACCGAGTCTGAAAAGAGTTATCACTGACAATCAAGCTTGTAGTGAAAGGAGAATAGTCTAACAAGTAAAAGTTTGAATTTTGTGGAGGCAGACTATCATTTGTTACACACTCATTTTCATTATTGTACTTTAATGTTTCATATTTTGATATCTTTATACGTGTGCATTTGCCTACTTTACACGTGTGTGTGTATACGCATGCATGCATGGTCTACATACATGAATAAATAAAAGCATATTAATAATAATAATAATCTTAATCAAATACAGTTGGAAACACTTTATAGTAACATTAACAATGAATAATGCATTGGTTACAGGATGTTTTTTTTTTCTTATTCAATAAAAATGTTCAATGGTGTTCATTGTTTCTTCATGTTACTGTAAAGTGCATCAACAAATACTAATAAACAACTTAGTGATTTTGTAGCATTAAATGCTTACATGTACAGGATTATGAATCATATTTCTGTTCTCACTTCTTGATAACTAATGTTAACTAATTAAACAACCTTATTGTATTTGCTTATTAAATAGTAGGTATTTATGTATTTATGCTCTTCTGTCTCTGAATCATAATACATTATGTATAATGAAATGGCATAACACATCGGTTACAGGATGCCTCCGTTTTTGTTTTTTTTTGTTAATAAAAATACAGTTGTTCATTGTTACTTTACAGTGCATCAACAAATACCAATAAACAACTTAATAATGCATTCGTAGCGTTAAACGCTTACATTAACAGTAACTATGACTCATAAATCCTGTACGAGTATTCTTTTTCTTTTCCTTCGTGCTACGAACTAAACAACCTTATTGTATTTGACTGTAAAATAGTTCGTATGTATTTATTTATTTACGCTCGTCTGTCTCTAGAATAGAATGTTTGTTTACTTGCCTTTCGCCGTCTGCACGTCGCGTCGCGGAAACAATCGCTGAGGAAGAGCGGGGTTTAAAACACGAGAGTATATCCAATGTTTGTTTGAATAAAACTAAAGTTTGTGTGAGTGAGAATTAAATTCTTACACTATGATAAGGATTCGCCGCGATTGGCCGAACCCGGAAGAGCGTTCGCGCTTCCGATTGGCCCGCTGTCTACACTGTAGACAGCGCGGCCTTCCGATTGGTGTAGAGCCCGCCCATAACTGTAGACTCTTTAGACCCCTCGACCTATCAGAAGGCAGAGCTGTCTACAGTCTAAAGTCTACAGTCTACAGCATTGCACGGCACTCGCGCTCACGTCTGCGAATTCCCCAAATGTGGCAATCTCGACTGCATAATTTATGGTAGTGGGGGACTGCGTTCGCGCTCTCCCCTGACAGAACTGGTCAAACAAAGCAGACGATTCTACTCTTTCTGTACTGTGTTTT
>JAUCMU010000940.1:0-10165 GCA_032275025.1 Enteromius treurensis | reverse complement strand
CTCTGACATATCTTAACATTTTGTAAAAGATGCATTAATATCTTAATTTAACTAAGGCCTAGTCCTGGCTTAAGATATGCTTGTGAAACTGGGCCATTGTGTTGAAAATACTAATCTTATTGATTTGAACTGTGAAACCAAGATGGCAGTACTGACAAATAAATATCTCAAATATAATAGGGTTTACTTTTAGTTATTATTTAGGAAGCAAATATATTCTGAATGCCTTTGGCAGAATTAAAATGAACCATTTTAATCTAGATTAATTTAGATTAATCTAGATTTAAAAAATAATCTATGCCCACCCCTACTTATTTTATTTAATAATGATATATAAGATTTTTGGGCCCCCAGGGGACACCCCTATAAAAACATTCTAACTCCGCAACTGCCTGAGAGCAAATATCAGTTAATTTCTGAGTATCTCTGTTGCTCTGTAGACAGACAGACAGATAGAAAGGTAGACAAATAGATCTATACTCTAGATCATGTTTAAATTAAAACAAATACATTTACTCTTGTGTAAACTATGTAATGCCTACCCATTCTCATGCATTCCACTGTGGCATGAGCCCAGTTTTCAGACCTAGAGGTTGTGAAGGCATAACAGTGTCCTCTAAAAGGGATCCAGGATTTATGCTTCTTTGACTCAGGGCAGTTCCCTGGCATCTGAGGTGGATCTGTGGGAGCAATGTCTTTGGGGCAGTGCAAGGATGTTAGTATATTAACTTTGTATTGAACTTGAAATTTATCTAATAAAAATGATAAGGACCACTCTTCAAGGCAATGTTTAGACATTTACATTTAAGTATATGTTTTAATGTGATTATGCCTGAAATTTAGCATTTAAAAATTAGCATTTTGTTATAACAAATAATTAATTAATTCATACAATTATATTAATAAATAAATTAAATATATTTCTCAAAATATTAATTATAGTCAAAAATTACCAAAATAAATGATTTGTAAGATAATCTACATGTTTATTGCTTGCAGAATGTTGAATGAAATACCTGTGGATCGCTTGCAAAGGGAATAATACTTGTTGCTGCATTCAGTAGTTTTCCAGTCACCATCCGTGTCAATATATACACAAGCTAAATTATTTTTGGGCTCTCCTGTTGCCCATTTACTGTAGCTTAAAAGCCAGTTGTCCACCCAGCGGTACCGACCACTTGTCTAAAGCAAAAAAGCTTAATTGTTACGATTCTTTACATTTTTTATATATCTTAACATTCTAGCAGTGACTATGATTTTCCCATGTAAAAGATGTTCCTCGAAAAACATCTCCTGTCAAAACAAAGTCTTCACACCTCATTTTTTATCTAAATCAAAATCTGTACCTAAAACCAGAGGCAATTTATACAGGGATAAGTATGTTGCTGAAAGCCCAACTTCAAAATCTCATTTTCAAAATGAAAATCTCATTCAAATTTCAGCATTTACTAAATGCACCATTAAAAGTTGTGTTTGTTAACATTAACAATGCACTATGAGCTAAAATGAACTAACAGTGAATGGCTGTAATTTTATAAACTTGTTTACAAATATGAATATATACTGTAATAAATGTATTGTTCATGTAAGTTAACATACTGACTATTGTTAAAAAATGATACCCTATTGTAAAGTGTTACCCAAATGTTCAAATAGATTTTTGTACCAGGTTGCTGTTGAGACCAATCCACAGAGGCTCCTTAAGTTTGCTGACTCTAAGGATGGTGTAAGCCTGGCTGATGGAATCAAGCACACTGGCAAGGTCAGCATCATCTGCTTTACACTGTCTCCTAGCTTCATCCCAGCTCATTTTCTCCATCTGAACCTTGTATGAATCATTTGCCAGTGTGAAGAAATGTTGTGGCAATGCTGTTGTCACAGAATGAGGAAGCTGAGGGTCTATAACACATAGGGTAAATACAGGTTAGACACTTTAGGTGAAATATGCTAAATAAATAAATGGTAAAACAATATTATTTAATTATCATTATATATGTACTTGTTTTACTATTTTTGTAAAAAAAAAAAAAAAATAGGTTTTAAGTACTAGTTTGTACTTTAAATTGCAGGGATTTGCTTAAGATGTGAAGAGTGTATTTCATATACTATTTTTTTCAGATACAAATTTTGCTGTGATTTGATTTGATCATTGATCCAACCTGTTTTCCTTTTGCAGATGAAACCTCTTTCTTCTCTGCAGACTTTAACTTTCCACACCCCTGTCATCTTTTCTGGGCTTCTAACCATGACAACACAGTCAGACTTCTGAAAAGAACAGTTCAGAAAACATTTATGTATACAACTGGAATGCCACACAAGAGAGCTGATTATCGTGAATTATTCTTCACATATAGTGTGATCTGAACACTAAATATCTTTTGATAAGACAGCTGGTATTGTCCACTTTAAATGCATTGTGAGTTCACATTTTAGGGCAGACACCGACAAGCCCCTTGTTGTTTTTGAAAAGCCGAAAAGTTTCAATTTAGCGAACCAGGTGAATTCAGGTCAGGTGACAATATTATTACTTTAGGTGTATTCGAGTTGAAGTGACGCTCCAGTACATCTACCACAAGAGCATTTTAAAGCTGATTGTTCCATATGGGTGATTCCATAATTCCATTTGATATTACAGAGAGTTAAAAGAAAGTTAAAAATAAATGAATAAATTACAAACACTAAGTTAGAAAGTCTTTCCAGTATCTTATTGAAAACTTTTAATAATTTAGTGCTTGCTGACAAATTTGATTGAACAAGGTGTATTCATGTCTTACGAGTTTGTACAGAAATATAATTTAAAAGGAAAAGATCACTTCTGGAAGTATATTCAAATTAGAAATTGCTTTTCCACAAAAATTCAGCAGGTGGAAACCACATTGACTTCCAAACATTGCCTCTTTCACAGCAAAAAGCCTCTGTGTTCTACAGGACGACCAACCATATGCTCAGCAATGACTGCACTAATTTAACAATATGGGAAAAGGACATTGGGATTATATTCAGGAATGAAGAATGGAAAATAATTTAACAAAAATGTTACCAAATAATGTGTGATCAGTAATAAATTCTGTTTTCCTTCTAATATTGTGATAACAGAGCTGACGTTCTAAAAAATAACTTTTGATGTAAGAAGTTTTTGGATTAAAATATTTTCTCATACAGTGCACATATCAATATTTTTTTAATAACACAAATCTGAGAGATAATTATATGCCCTCTCTAAGTTGAACAGATACCTCCATGTATGTTTTTATTGCTTTATTTAAAATAAAATTTACTTTGAAAATAAAATAGTTTGTCTCTAAATATTAATTCTGTCTAAATTATGCAAACTAATAGTGTAGGTGAAGTAATCTTTAGATGCAATTGTCACGCCGTAGGCCTGCTCTGTTGATGTTTTCATGTGTCTGTGGTTTTGTTGATGTCTTGTGCCATGTGCTCCGTGCCTTAATGTTTACATTATGTCTTCCATGTGCTTTCCCTTGTTTGTAACTCCACTTCCCTAATCAGTCCCTCACTCCCTGCCAGTCATGTTGCCCAGGTGTTTCTAATTATGTCCTGATTATGTTTGTATAAATACAGTGTCTTGTGAAATGCCCAGTGTGCCTTAATGTTTACATCATGTCTTTCATGTGCTTTCCCTTGTTTGTAACTCCGCCTCCCTAATCAGTCCCTCACTCCATGCCAAATATGTTGCCCAGGTGTTTCTAATTATGTCCTGATTATGTTTGTATAAATACCGTGTCTTGTGAAATGCCCAGTGTCAGTTGTTAAAGTAATGTTCTGCATGTTGTATGCATTGATTTTGCTATTTCATCAGTGGTCTTTTGTCTTTTCTTTCTGTTTTATTAAATATTCAAGTTAAGTTTATCTCTGCCTCCGTGGTTCCTCTGCCTCGCAGAGAAGCAAAGTCGCTACTTCATCTCATCAATACAGAACAACTGTAACGATGAGATGACAGACCTCCCCAATACCACGGGGTTAAGCTGGGAGGTAGCTCTATATTCCTGCCTGGGCTGGGCACGAGTTCAGGAGGAGAACTCAAACGCCTCAATCCCGAACCTCCCAGATCATCCAGCGCGAACGAGCAGCGGGCTGCGTTCATATCCAAGTCTGTTCCGCCTTCACAGCCTGTAGTGGCATCACGGACTGTTGCGGATTCCGGTCTGCCTGCATGGCCTGATGTGGTGTGCGAATTCCCCGCGGTTCCCAGTCCGCATATGACGGGTCTCAGCCCCGTATCACGGTCCGGGGAGCCGTGTTCAGTTTCGGTTTCGCAGCAGAGTGTGCCATGCGAATTGGTTTCGGGTTCGTTTTTACGGCCAGGAAAGCTGTGCGAAATCCTCGCGGTTTCAAATCCGCACATAACGGGTACTAGCCCCATATCACCGGCTCAGTGTGGCCGGATCCGCCATACCCAGTCTGTGATCCAGATCCTTTGTGGTTGGATCCGCCAGACCTAGCCTGTGATCCCGATCCTTTGTGGCATGATCCGCCAGAGCCGGTGTGTGGTCCGGATCCACTGTCACTGGAGCCACTAGAGTCTGTTGTGCCTAACGAATCGCCTGAGCCAAAGGAGGATTGCAACCCCCCATGGCCCAAGCCTCCAGAGCCTGTGTGTGGCTCCCACACCTTCTTTAATACTTTTTAAACAGATCTAGATACAATTTAGAGACAATTTTACACTGAATTTTGAATCATTTACATATTTTCAAGGCAATAGTGAGAAAATGAATTATTCATTTAAGACTGGACTGGAACTAATATAAGCCATAATATAAGCTAATTAAAACAGGTCCAGGCCAGGTAATCATCTGTTAAAAGCTCTTAAATATGGAAATATACTTCACTTTTTATGTGTACTTAAAAGATTGCATCCCATTAAAATGTTTAAAAAGTGTTAAAGAACAGTCCAATAAGATGTGGGAGTCACTATCAAGCACCATTTGAAGGTGAGAGGTCCTGTTCTGACACATGGTCACAGGAGCACATTGTGTGAGAAGAGATATTTGATAATAAGAGTCAAATAAGAGTAAGTATTTGATTTAGTAATGTTATTTAAAATGACATGAACTGTACATAATAAATAAATAAATGTGTTTGTATGTGTGTCTGTATGGGTGTATGAAGGCATTTATGATTTAATTTTTTTTTTTTTTTAATGTTTAGAAATTTAGTTTTTATTTTCGTTGCCTCAAGGCAATGTTGCGCTGTAAGGGGTATGTAAACAGGGGTCCATGGCTCCCATACCTAACCTGGATTTCCCACTG
The DNA here is from genome assembly GCA_032275025.1 of Enteromius treurensis. Taxonomy (NCBI): domain Eukaryota; kingdom Metazoa; phylum Chordata; class Actinopteri; order Cypriniformes; family Cyprinidae; genus Enteromius; species Enteromius treurensis. The sequence continues at coordinate 4,895 of JAUCMU010000940.1, read as the reverse complement.
ACGGTACTAACCAGTAAAAAAAAAGGGTACTCCCTAACTGAGACTCCCCTCAGCCTGGATGCAGCTGGCCCAGGGGCATATGTTTACATATGTTTCCCTCAGTAAGCCTCCCTGCACAAACACTGTGTAAAGTCAGGGAAGTCAGAGAGCAGCTCCTGCTTGTGGCATTTTATTGGCCCAACTGGACCTGGTTCTCAGAGCTTGTGCTCATGGTACCAGTTCCTCCCAGGGGGCAAGGTGAATGTGCCAGGGAGGAACTTATTATTAGTCGTTATTAGTATTTATTTATTTTCTTTATGTAAAAGGATTCTCGTTGCTTCAAAACATTGTGATTGAACCACTGATGTCACATAGACTACTTTGACAATATTTTTGGTACCTTTCTGAGCCTTGAACGTGTATGGATCTTTACTGTCTATGGGAGTATCAGAAAGCTCTCAGATTACATAAAAAAAATCTTAATTTGTATTTCGTAGGTGAACAAAGGTTTTATGAGTTTGGGATGATGTAACGGTGAGTAATTAATGAAAGAATTTTAATTTTTGGGTGAACTATGCTTTTAATGCAGTGATTTACACCCGAGAAGGCAAAGGCCAGCATAATGAGCTGCATAATGAGCCATCCAGTCAGGTATGTGACTGAGAGAAAAGAGATACAAGAAAGAATGTCAGGACAGAATAAGTTTATATAGATTTTATTTGTAGTTTATTTAAAATATATTTAGCTATCACACAAAATAAAGTTAGATGCACTTGCGAGTACAGTTAATGTAGGTGTGAACAGTAGCACACTAAATAGCATCCATTAGCAACGGTGTGAATACTTACCTCTGATTCAAAGTAGCCATACATCCTTGAAGACCCAAGTGATTGTAATAAAGGGTGACCCTTGGCCCAGTTTATGTAGGATACTCCTTTACCATCAGTCCACAAAAATCTCATCTCCCAATTGACATCATTAAATCCAATCCATAGATCATCATCTGAACCAAGCATTATAGTAGTAAGGAATGCTGAAATCAAGAGAGAGAGAGAGAGAGAGAGAGAGAGAGAGAGAGAGCATCATAATCATGCGTAATAAATCATAAATCATGATGATGTACCCATCTTAGTTAATGTCTTAATTAATGTTTAGTTCATCCATGAAGTCATGAATGAAAGATTTAAAACTTGTGTTAGTTCCTGATAATTCATGAGATATTAATGCATGAAGTAAATGAAAATTGTAACATTCTGTTCCTGTATTAGTCTTGCCTCCCCCAGTTGTCTGTGTCCTTTTGGTTTCTCCCTCATTTAGTTTAGTGTCATCACCTGTTTTGTACACCTGTCTGCACTTTAGTTCCTTAGTTTTTGCCTTTAAATACCTCTGTGTTTTAGGTTATCGTTATGTCATGTTGAAGTTTCAGGATTGCCTCGTGTGTGAGTTTTGTGGCTGCCTCGTCAGCGTTTTTCGTTCTGGTTTTGTGTTTATCATTAAAACGTTTGCATAGAAAGCCTTTTGTCTCTTCCGCTCTCTGCCGCGCCGAGAGGCGCGACTTGCTCCATACCACACTGGGCTGCCCGTGACAGAACATGACATCAAGTTTGAGGATGGCATTCGCTGCGGAGCTTTTCGCTCTCGTTCGCTGGGACTCGCCGTTCGACCACTTTGTTCACGAGTATTACCAGCTGGCTGAATCCAGTGCTTGCGACAGCGTTTTTTAGCCTGCTACTCTGCCGTGGCCCGATCCACCAGTGCCAATGGCGGACAGCTATTTGTGCGTGTTTGTGTTGATGATATATATATATATATATATATATATATATATATCATTACATACATTAATTTATCTAATTATTTTCAAAGGTTTGTTGCATGGTTAAAACACGCAACTTATAGAATATGCATATTTTAGAGGAAATAAAATATATAATAAACAAAATATAAAAATAGGCCATTTTAATTTCTTCCACTCCACAACAAATCCTTTCAATTTATCAGTATTTAGAAAAGAAATGTAAGGAGATATAGCTATATAAACATAAGCTAAAACAAATTATTTTAGGCTTAAAAAAAATTTAACTAACGTTGAGTCTCTCATTCCACACAAAATCAAATGTTCTCATATTTACAATATATTTGAATGCTAAATTAATTGATTAGGCTACTCGTCTACTTCACTCGCGTTCCAATATGCCAGGGGCACCTGCATGATTTCTTCCGAGGATATGCACTTCTATCAGATTTTTATTTGTTTGTTTGTTTAGTTTTTTTGTGGCCAGCATCAGAGATTTCCTTTTCAGGAACTCACACTGCGTCGATGACGCCTCAGCGTTAGCCAAGCTCTGAATCTGCTGCAAATCTATCCAAATAAGGCGCCACATCACTTATTAGCTTCATTCATTCAGCACGCGCTCTACTGTGAGTCTGTTGCAGAAAGGAGAAAGTGTGTGAGTCCTTGCTCTCGTTTTCTCACACCAAAAGACTCTCATAATTTATGTGTAGCTTGTTTGGGCGAGGAGCTTGAGAGAGGGGACTGCTCGTGCTGTAACGAGCTATCGTTGGCAACTCTCAGCTCACGAAGGGCTTTCTGTGCTGAGGGAGTCTTCGTGGGCATTCCCCGTGGTTCAGGCCCCACCGTCGCTGAGGCGAGCCAGCGTCTGCAATCATGGGGATCTCAGGTCGATCTTTTAGAGGAAATGGAGATGAGTGATCCTCTATCTCCTTTCCAACGAGATCAATTGGGTCTGGCACCGGGTACAGAAGTGCCGCGAGCGGCTACTTCTCCCCGGGTGGACCCGTCCATGGAGAGATGCGCATCTTCCTCCGAGGAGGTTGATGTTACTAGCGTGGACAGCCAACCGGCGCTTCAGTCATCGCAATATGAGGGATTGCTGGAGGTGGTGAGGCGTGCAGTTGAGAGGCTCAATCTTGACTGGCCAGAAGCGCAGATTATTGAACCGCAAACGAGCAGGCTAGACGAGCGGTTCTTACGGCCGAGGCCGTCGACTGCTCGCCGAAGTCTGCCCTTTTTCCCTGATCTCCACACAGAGGTGTGCAGATCCTGGAAGAAACCTTTCTCCGCCCGCTCTTTTACCCCTGCCTCAGACTATTACGGCAATGTGGCAGGAATGGCGGAGAAAGGATATAAGAGGCTGCCCCCGGTAGAACAGATGCTTGCGAGACATCTGTCGCTGGGGGACGCAGCCTCAATTAAAGCCCCCTCTCTGCCTTCTAAGCCGCTGCGGGTGACATCAGCGCTAGTTGGTAAGGGGTACGCTGCAGTGGGTCAGGCTGGTGCATGCTTGCACACCCTGGCGGTACTGCAGGCTTACCAGGCAGATTTACTAAGAGGACATTATTGAGCTGGGGCGTATGGCAGACCTCTCGCTGCGCGCTACCAGAGAGTCAGCCAGGGCTGTCGGGAGATGTAGAGATGTAAAGATGTAGCTGCCTTTCAATCAGTTTTGGCCCGTCGCTCACAGCAAGGGGTGGCAGGTGACAGACAGCGACAACCTAAAGCCTCCTCTTCCTATCGGGTGAGCCAGAAGGAGAGTGTGGCGTCCCATGCACCCCCGCGTAGCAGAGCATGTCCAAATATCTCAAGGGCCGAAAAATCACCTCAGACTCCAGAGGGTTCAAAATAATAAAAAGTGGATATCTCATTCAGTTCAAACATTGACCTCCGTGCTACAACGGGGTAGTTCATACAGTGGTTTGTGCAGACAAATCGCAAACTTTAATTAAAGAAGTAGCTATTCTGTTGGAGAAAGGGGCCATTCAAGGTGGTTCACTTCGCACACAGAGAGCGGGGTTTTTACAGCTCAAAGCACGTCCTATCTGGGCGTGATATGGGATTCGGTTTTCGATGTGGGCACAATTGTCCCCCGCTCAAATCAACATCCTACTGGCTGCGGCCAGACAAGTAAGACAGGGATCTGCTCTTACGGTGAAAACTTTTCAAAGACTGTTAGGTCTGATGGCAGCAGCCTCCAGCGTGATTCCGCTGGGGCTGTTACATATGAGACCACTTCAGTGGTGGCTAAAAAGCAAAGGGTTTTTTCCAGAGGGAAAAACCTTTTCGTCTGGTCAATGTCTCCCCGACATGCGATCCTGCGCTCTTTGCAGCCTGGCGAAAGAAATTTGCTTGTGGGATCAGGACAGGCTGCTTTCACTGAACGCAGTATATATCCCAGGCTATCTGAATATGGGGGCAGATTCACTGTCGAGACAGGGGCCGAGGCCCTGGGAATGGAAGCTTCACCCTCAAGTGGTGGATCAGATCTGGAAACTATTTTATTGAGCGAAGGTAGACCTCTTTGCGAACCAGGAGAATGCACAATGTCCCCTCTGGTTCTCACTAGTTCACCCAGCTCCGTTGGGGCTGGATGCGATGGTACAGAGGTGGCCGAGGCGCTCTCTGTATGCATTTCCCCCGATTGCTCTGCTCCCAGCAGTACTAGAGAGAGTTCGGCGGCATGCGGTCAGCCTACTGTTAGTAGCACCATTCTGGCCGAACCGAATATGGTTTGCGGACCTAGTCTCTCTCCTCGACGGGTTGCCGTGGCAAATTCCCATCAGGAAGGACTTACTCTCCCAGCAAGGAGGGTTAGTCCTACACCCTCGTCCAGAGACATTCAATCTGTGGCTGTGGCCTCTGAGGGGGAGCAGCTTATAGCGGCAGGTTTGTCTGCGGGGTTGTATGCGCTGAGGTGGAAATGATTCACCTCTTGGTGCACAGAGCGACAGCAAGATCCAGTTAACTGCCCGATTGGCTCAGTGCTGGAATTTTTGCAAGTGAGACTCTCTAAGGGGATAGCTCACTCAACTCTCAAGGTATATGTGGCGGCTATTTCGGCGTTTCACATACCTATTAATGACCGCTCAGTGGGCAGACACCCACTAGTGGTACGGTT
>JAUCMU010000939.1:0-10175 GCA_032275025.1 Enteromius treurensis | reverse complement strand
ATGTATGTACGTCCTCATACTGAAAAGAGTCTCCAGCATTAACCTACTGTGTCTCACAGAAGTCATACAGTCCAACATGAGGGTGAGTAAATGATGACAGGATTTTTAGGAACTGTCCCTTTAACAACAGCATTTGGTTCCATCTGTTTACTCTTTGTGTCCGCATTAAGCACTTTGCCTTTGATAATTCTTGCAGTGGTTGCAGCATGCCGTGGCTTTCTCTGAGAACGACACGCAGGCATCTATTTACATGCCACGGGTAAGCACGTTGTGTGCTTCCTGTCTAGCAAAACTGCAGCTAAGAGAATGTGGGGTATTTTCTGCACCATGAAAAATAATGCAAATTTGACGAGATAAATGAGACTTTGTTTGTTGCCATAGCAACTCCTTGGGTCATAAGCCAGTAGGGAGATGAGGCCAGGGCTGAAGCTGTGAAGGTGATTAGTCTTTTGTGTCTGTCATACTTAATTTAGCATGGGGGGGAAAGGAAAGGAACCCACTACTTTACGCCTCTATAAACGAACATATAAACACACGCGCACACTAAATATCCTTGACACACATACATGCACCCCTGCTGCAATAGCACAAATGAAAGATGAGAGACCATTTCAGAGGAGATTAAATGTACACTGTGCCGTTTAATCAGGACAACACACTGTCAACCTTATTCGAACGGATCCTACACGATCGATCGCATTTACATCCCGGACTCAACCTGAGTTTATCTCGCTGTGGTCCAGGTGAGAAATCTGTTGTGCTGCTTTGTTACTAGTGGTCTCACAAGGGCCGTCATTAGCAAAACACGTCCGAGGGGCCGTGGGTCAACCCGTGATGCACTCAAACACGTACGCTGGCTCCCTAACTGCCTTATCCATCGGCTGTGGCTAACATGACATCCTCAGAAGCCAACTCTTGCCCACCTAGCCCCAGGAAGTAGACTGGAAGTGTGAGTGAAGGCCTGTCCAAACTCCTTCAGAGACCCACGCTTGAGCACGCTCGCTGGCACCTAGTTGATGTGACCCATCACGGCTCACTGGCCCCTAGAGAAGGAGAAGAGGCTACGAGGGCCCATCGTTGTTGGCATATTCAAGAGGGAATGCCCACTGTATCTCTCCCACTCCCTGTACTCCTCGTCCTCCAGCTGTCCCTCGGGCCCTGGCAGCTTCACGCTCTGTCTCACCGGTGATTCAGCTTTGTGAGGCGCGCCTGGAGGGACCTGCCTTCAGCTCCGGCCAGCGTCCGCTGCTGCCACCTCCTCTACCCAGGCAGCCATGACCAACTCCATCCCCACCGATTCAGAGGAATACTAAAAACCCTCTACTAGGTGACATCAGCCTGTCCAGGACGGCCATTAAGCTTCTTAATTGTGGCCACCTCACCTTTACCATGAAGATCCAGATGGTTAATCAAAATCCCCCCCCCCCCTGTTTGACTAGACAAAGCTCTGCGCTGGCCAGCGAGCTCCAAGCTCCATTCATCCAATTCACCCAGAGGGCTTCGTCCAGTTCCCAGTACCGCAGATGAGGCACACCAGCACCCCAGCCACTGCCCACACATTTTGGATAGCTCACCAGAGGGCTGGTAATTGCTGTGTGCATGCAGATGGGGTTTTTTTTTTTTAAGTGATAGGCTGCTCGTTCTGGCTTACCTCTGTCGGCTAGCTCTGACATTAGCAATCCACCGCTGCAGGCTGGCAAATGAGTCCTCTGCCTCTCATCTGATTACTGCTTTCAACCTTATTCCTGCAGCAGAGAGACAGCCATAAGGGGGAAGAGATCTTTTTTTTTTTCTCTCTTTTATAAATGATGGCAATAGTGAAAGTGTATGATTTTAATTTGATCTCGCTTGCCACTTCCATCCTCTTCTCCTTCATGATGTTATTCTCAGAATATCTGTCCCTTTCTCGCAAGACTACGAAGGGCTCAATTATGTGTATATAATGATCAGCCATAATCAAGACGGCACACTAGGGGTTTTAGAAAGTAAGTAGGCATGACTATACTGTGCGAATGTTTTGAGGTGGGCACATACACCTTTAAGTGGCCCCTACGTCATGTTTGATTGAGATCAGCCCTCCTCCCCTTTGATTGGCATGCCCACTCTCAAAGCTAATCACGGTTATCGTGGGCTGACTAAAGCAGTCGTGCCAACAGCCTGCACAGGGGAGGTCATGTCCCCATGCCCTTCTTCGCAAACAAAAGTGTTGGTTGTCAATCAGGACTTCCCATGCTGAGAGACGTCTGGAGTTATTTTTTTTCTCCTCTCCACCTTTTAGATTTGCAAAAATCGGTATAGCGCAGTTGCTTCTGACTCCTGTTGCCCTTTGAAAGGGTTGTAGAAGGAAACTTTTATAAGGAAGAACATCTTGGTGGTGCATCTACCCATGACTAATTACAGCATGAGGATGGGTAATGCTAACTAGCCAATTTACCCAGCACTTGCCAAGTCTTAAGAAACAACGCACATGTTGGCGGAATATAAGGCTGTTTCCATGCTTGTAAGGACAGTGTGTCAAGTTTTTTTATCTGTCCTTATTTAGCACCACAAAGTCAACGAGAGAATGTTTTAGTTTTCAACTTTAATTGCTTTTACAGACACATTTTTCTACACTTCTTCCTCCAATCGACTTGCTTTTGTAGTTACTTTATCCTTCACAGCAGTATCATATATATTTACAAAGCATAGCTCATGTTTTAGCTCATCATAGCCTGATTATGTTCTTTCTAATTGCAATGTGATATTTGCCATTCAGTCAAACAGATGTGTTTTTGCCTCATCTTTACACACACTCCCTGGCAGCCTTGTTTGGTTAAATCCTTTCAGTAAGAGGACTCTTAACTCCCTTTGAAAGTGGGGTGTGGATCATGTGCATTCTGCTGTCCCTCCCATCAGAGTTGGACCCGTAAGTGGAGGTAATGGCCGAGTCCCTAGAGAGGCAAAGACGGGCACAGAAAATTCTGATCAAAGCCCAGCAGCTTCCTGTGTTTGGTGTCCTTCCTGACTGAGAAGCACTTCTGTCTACCCCCCCCCCCCCTATTGGCTGATAGTTCGGGCCAAGATCACAAGTGGGCTTCTCTCAGCACAGCCTCAGTTTCAAGCCTGTCTGATCAGTGTATATGTGTGTGAGCCACACTCCCACAAGTTTTCCGTTGGACTGATGCTAATGAGAAGGTTCTTGTTCTTTATTCAAACCTACATAGGCGCTCATCAAAATCAACATGACTGCCACAAAAAGAGGCCAGCTGGAAAGCCACACTCAACGTAATGAGTTGTTTCTTCCTTGCTTTGTATGCTTTGCCCATTGTAGACTCACAGATTGAACAGACCTGGCCAGACTTCCAACTCCTCGTCCTCCATCATCTCTCAACCCGTCCTCAAACCATTTCCAAAACCAATACAACAGAGAGACACTGATCAAGCAAAGATATCGCTATCCCACCATCTGCGCATTTGAATTATGAAGTGGTCCTCATATCTTTCATATACGCCAGGCTTTTGATACATTTGAGGCCCCCAGTACCCCAGTCTCTCCCATGAGCTTTTTTGAACAAGTTTGGTCACACCAACCACATGTTCAAAGTTTGATCCAGGTGGCTTTATAAAATAACCCGGACCCTCTCCTCTGGTTGATCGTGAACGGGTGTGATCTATAGCTGGGATGGGAGCCATTTAGCTCTGCTGGCAGTAGAGATGAATCGGTTTGGCTCTTTTGTATTAGGGAAGTGGGCTAATACGAGGGCATGGATCTAGGAAATGAAGTAACTCTAGGGATGCATTTAACTGGCGTAAAACAGCGTGCTATAAATTTCTGACTTAATCAAATATTTCTAGGAGAGCAGAGTTCAGGTCAGCAGGGATACTCGCAGCCTTGCGAACTGAAAGAAAGATGTATGCGTCACATTTGCTAATGCTATATGGATAACGCAGCCAAACCCACTACACTTTATTTAAACATGCTTGCTCAGGCATGGTCAGGCATAGCAAAAGACCTGGCCTTCCTACCCTTGACTTTTTTCTTTTTCTTTATAGTAAGTCCTTGCTTGCTGCAAATCTTCATTGTTGTCTCCATAATTGATTCTGGAACAGGTGTTAAGTAGGAGTAGGGATATAAAAGGAGGTCATGTGGAATAAGGCATTAATATGTGCTGAATAAATGGTTAATATATAGTAATAGTAATATGTATGCTATAAGCAACTAATATGTGGAACTGTAAAATAAAGTGTTGCCATAATTTTAAACTACAAAGGTCTTGGCTTGACAGCCTTCTTGAATGTTTTAATAATAGATTACAACACCTAATTTCCTTGATTTTGCTGTGTTAAAGTGGTTTGAATTGAAACCAATAACCTCATTTCAACACATTCAGTAATTTCCCCTACTTGTCAACACGCTGTGGTCATTTAAATTCAAATTCACATTTAGATATCGAAAAAAATCCAGTTGTTCAGTTCTGAATTTTGCTCAGTTAGGTATTCGTAAATGCAGCATGCACGAGATTCACATCAACATGAACCCTGTCTCCATGTGATAATTATTTTCAAGAAGTGTGTCACATTTGAAATGCATGAGACATCTTGTACGAATCTGGCTTCGGGGGTTGACACGTACGGAGTGAAGGGATATTCGTCAGAAAAATGTGTGTTGCACAGGGTTTCATTGCAAGTCCACAACTTCCTCATTTTAGGATTGAAACAAGTTCTTGACATAACACACTTTGACATATCAAACAGACCTATTCAGGCTAATGCGAGATATCTAGTACCCAGCAGAAGCCCCGTTTTGCAGAGAATAACTTGAAGAGGTTCAATTTGAGGACTTGTTCTTCAAGCTCTCCTCCACAAATGTGTACAATTCAGCAAATAAGGAAAGCAGATAACAAGGGGAAACCACCTCCCTCCTTTCCGACCTCTATTTAGATGTTCAAAGCGCGAACCGGCAGAAATTTTGATTTTGTCTTTTAACAAAAAGTACTTGCGCAATATGCCAACAAACATGTTAATATCAGGCAAAGAGAGTGTCTATCATGACATGGCTGACAGCACACTCCAGAGTTGCCTCTGTTTGTTTTCCTTGTGTCTGAAAAAGTAGCTGTGTCGCACAATGAAATATTCATGATCTGCACTTCTCTCCTGTTTGCTTTGCTCTCCCTGTCTCTCTCAGAGAAATTAGAAGGAATAGAGAGATTAGGTCGCTTTCGGGGGGTTGCGGGGTTTGTCCAGAACAACTAATGTCTCCGGATCAAATCTCTCAGTCGCTGCGAGTTCAGAAACACAAGGTTTACAGGTTCATTAAGGTGAAATATAAGATAGAAATCAGGAATTCAGCCTTTTATTATTTAGAATAGTTCATGAGATGAGCAAAAATGAGACGGGCAGAGAAAACCAGACAAATGCTAAAGAGAATAACTGAAAAAAAAAAAAAAAGATCCGCTCTACAGGCTCTGAGTGTGTCTGTATCCACGTGCTTAGCAGAAGTGGGAACTGCTGTCTCCACATAGTGATTTTTTTTAGGGGTTCGAGCACGTAGCACTGAAACCCTATTGTTTTTTGTAAGGATTTTTTTTTTATTATTATTAGGTGTTTAAAGACACATAGTTTTGCGAACTAGTCCTAAAGGTGTGTAAGAATTTTGAAAGTAATCGGCTACTACAGTAGTTGGCGCTAATGAGGTTTTTAGCTCTGTAATCACCTGGTGTTTCAAATCATTATTTGATCGATGAGCTCATAATGAGCAACTGTGCCTCAAGAACCATTGCTGGCAAATCAAATCATTCAATAAATATTAACAAATATGCTAAAAACCTACTTTTATGAAAAGTAAAAAAAAAAAAAAAAAGTTTTTTTGCTCAATCTCAATCAAACCACTGCAGTAATAATCTGTTGACTCTCTAGATCAATAATTATTGAAAAAATGTAGAATTTTATCCTTTGTTGAGCTGTAATTGGCTAATTTAAAAATAGGGCGTGACCGTATAAACCCAGAGGCCTATAAAACTTACTCAAAACTTTATGAAACTTATAACACATGACTCTTAACAAATATCCAAAGTTTCATTGAGATCAGACCATAGGTGGCGCTCTAATAGCTAAAACTGCCTCAAAAACAAAGTATTTCTATAGAAAACGACTCAAATATTCTCAGTTATGTTACACATAATGTTATACAGTGTGTATGTGTGTGTGCACTTAAGCATGCTTAATGAGTATTAACCGTTTCATTTCTGTGTCTCTCTGTGTGTGTGTAAGCATGCTTACTACTATTTAATTTCTGTGTGTGAATGTGTACATTTGTCCATTTCTTTGTGCTTCAGTGTCAGCCATACATTCAGGTTGCATTATACAACCTCAAAGGCCTTAAAAAAGGCTTGAACCCCGGTAATTGCTGCTCGCAGCTATATTTGTTTTTTGTTTTTTGTTTGATTGCTTTTGACAGCTGCACTCAGCTCAGGAAGCCAAGAGCCTCTGCATGCAGCTACCGTGTTTGCTCGTCATATTAATTTGATGATTGTCGATGACAGAACGATATACATGTTGGAATGGAGTAAAGGTAGTGGTGGATTTCGGATGGAAAACGAGCGAGCGCTACGTGCTGTGCAACCGATGTGTCTCATTAATACTTCTCCAGCCGTAACTCACCTGAAATAAATAATTCTCGAAAGATTTTGTTTTTCACAGAGGATACGACCTCCAATTAAATTTGCACAACATTGCGAGGTGAATTGCGCAAGATGTTTGCGCTCGCTCCGGTGTGCCGGTTTGTTATTTTCCAGACGTTGGATGAATGTCAACACGTTCGAGATGCTTATTGTTGATCCAGAATGGATCAATGTCAATGCATAATACAGTCCATCTCGTAACACAGTGAAAACATCCCTTCGTCTTCATGCTACGTATCAGAATCTTCATCTGGAATGACATTTAAAGGTTGCCAGCTGACGGTGATCCTCGAGGAAGCCGTCCTCTCAGTCACACCTGTCTGAGTGTGGGATCTCACCCTATGTTTTGGGATGAGAAAGCAGAAACACCCCTGATTTCTCCAGCTGATGGATGTTGTTGGTGCAAGGGTTAAGCTGCTGCTCTTGTCTGCCTGTGTTACCCTGGCCTTCATCTGTGTGCACGCTTTATTTGTGAAGCCTTGTCAGAACGAGGTTGGAGGGCGTTTAGGAGGTTGTGCTTTGAGGGCGGCTCGTCTGCAGACATCCCCCAATTAGGCATGGAGACCTTCAAGGAGTCTACCTCTGTATCGCTGCCAAACGCAAACACACTTTGCTCAATTTCTGTGGAAAAAGCTTCCCTAAACCAGCATGAATTTCCATCAAGTTTGGGCAAAATTCTGATTTAAAGAATTGGCTTCCTTTCAATTCATAAGGGTGAATTTCAAATTCAATTGGCCATGCCTCACAGGAAGTTGAATTGGAATTTGAACTGCAATGAGAGGAAGAGAACTTGAACTGAACTACAGTTCTATGAAATTTAGTTCGTATAATGCATTCCGGGAAAGTGAAGTGTTTCTCCATCCTGGTGGAAAGACAACAGACAGAAACAGACAGATAGACAGACAAACCAATCAATTTCTGTCAATTTATACTTCTATTTTTAATCTATACTGTATCTATCTATCTATCTTTTCTATTTATCTGTCGATCAGTCTGTCCATTGATCTATCCTTCCATGCTGCTTTCCTCCTTCTATCTATTTGTTGATTTATCAGTCTTTCCATCTCTGTTTCCGTCTGGTCTATATTTCTATCTATCTATCAGATCGGCTATGGAAGATATGTTGTTTAAACTAGTTTGTTAGAGATGACCATACCACGTTGGTCTTTTCAGCAGGGCTGCTCTTCAAGCTCACATATTCACTCCAAGAATACAATATATTGTGTTTGTGCAGACTCCTAAAGCTAAAAAAGTAAGTAAATAAAATTGAATAATAAAAAAAGCCCCAAAGATACTTAATTATATGTGCGGTGGCATTTCAGTGGGTAGTCCCACAGCATCTTGCACACCGAGCCACAGGCCCAGCTTGCCACACTGAGAAAATGGCAGATAATCAATGGGTGTGCGCCTATTACCATAGAACTCACTGACACAAATGTTAAGTAAGCACTTTGGGAGTTGAGTGTGTTGAATAGGTGGAATGGGTTGGTGTGTGCTCAGTATAAAAGGTGTTGTCATATCTTGGTCTGCAGAGTGGACGATACGCTGTGGCAGATTTCTGTGGCATTTACTTAAAAGAGCAGCAGAGCTACCAAATTTAGTGTCTGGTGGAGACTATCCACAGGCTTAGAGCCAGAGCTCTTTACATAAGGGACCGGGAGACAGACCCTCTGAAGATAATTCACAGAAGATAGCACCCATATGAAAGAGCTTATTTGTGCACGGTAGAAGGGCTGCAGCGATGTAAAGAGAAGAAAAATGAGGTTGAAGAAACAAAAGATGCCTCATTCCTTCCCAGAGCATCATTAGTCATCCTCACTGTTTTGGTATGTGGGTCATCGTAAATCAACATTGGAGAACACATTGAGAGAGGATGGACAATTAAACGGTTTACTTTATAGACAAATGATGCTAATCAAAATGCTTAGGTTAAAAAGAGCCGTAGCTTAGCAGTTAGCACACATGATCCAACTCAGACCGTCTCGACAAGGGTTGTGCCATTTTTTTTTGTAGGACATATGAGGAATAAATGCTTATGGTTTATGTGATTCTTCTATAACCATTTTTATCATATATATACACTGTGTGTGTGTGGGGGGGGGGGGGTGTTTCTTCATTCACATTTCTTTTTTTTTTTAAACAGGTTTATGGAAACAGTTTTTCTCAGTCACTTTGGTGCATTTCTCAAATCAGAATAGAAATTTTCAAAACGACCTGTTCAATCTTCAAATCATTGTGTCACTTGAGCACATCAAAAAAGCAGTTTCTAATTTCTTTGAACAAGTTGCAAATGCTTCGGTACATCCATGCAAATGATTATGTACATTTGTCTGTGGTTTCCTACATTCTTAGTTGCTCAAGTCATGTTGCCCAAAATCCACCACTCAAAACATCTAGTGATTAGTTCAGCGTATAAGTCAGTAAATGGTTAGCTGTCCTAAAGTGTCAAACATGTTCTACACATTGCGATTAGATTAGATTAGATTAGACGTTGAATTGTGCAAGTGAATTTGAACATTCGCTAATGAAAATAATGTAGATCAACCAATTACAAAGCAGTTTTTTGAAATAGATCAAAAATAGGTGCATCTAGTTACAAAATCTGACAGTGGATGTACATCCAGAAAACAATCAGTGTCAACAGCCAAGAGGAAGAATTGGAGTAAGGATTCATGGTGGAAGGGTATAGAGGCAAAACAGAGAGGGGCCATGGACAGAGGCACATATCAGATGAAATAAGGACCACTATCGTGGACAGTGTTGTCAATCATGGCCTTACTATGGCTGAAGGGTGCAACTAAATATTGGGAGATCAGCCATATCCTCAATAATTTAAACATTCATTAATCAATATCCCACATACAGTAATGTGTACATTTGTTCTTTTGAAATACATGACATAGATAAGAATGACAGCCTTTTGCATTTCAGTGCTGTAACTGTCCTCCAAACTGCAGTTATACAGTCGTTTACGTACATCAGGTACGACTAACAGAGTGTTATATTGACAACATGAGTTAACCTTCTATCTTGTTTGTGAACAATGACACAAGGACTTTGTGTCCTTGTGTCATTCATTGACATAAATTCATTGACATAAACAGTTGCTTTTGAGAGATGAACTAAAGATTTTGAGCAAGTAGGCTATAGGCTTTTGCAGGTGCAGGTGCATTGTGCTGTCCTGCTTGTACGAACTGTTGTGAGAAAAGCCCTTACTGTTTTGCAAATGTCAAGGATGATTCAAGAAATGTACCAAAGCGACTGAAAAAGAACTGTAAAAAATATATATTGTATATTAGGGTTGTGCCGATAGACGATAGTATCGTGTATCGACGATAGTCAGAGCTATCAACGATACCAGATGTCTTTGTCGATAGTCAAGACGATATTGGGCTCATTCTCCTATTAATGTATAAAATTATTATTATTATTATTAAGCAGCCTATTATTATTGGGCTACCATTATCGATTTGCCCCACTATTTCACTCAGCGCCGCACATACACGCAAATTAGTG
>JAUCMU010000938.1:0-10179 GCA_032275025.1 Enteromius treurensis | reverse complement strand
CTGTAAAACCGTTTCTGGGCATTTTTTCCCCTTACCTAAGCTACATACCTTCTATGTACATATCAGAGAACAATTTAGAATATTCTCTCGATGCATTCTATGGCACCTTTAAGAGTCCTAAAAGATGTTTGTCATGGCTAAACCATCTTTCTATCGTGCTCTGCCCTCTCTCTATCTCTTCATGCTTCTATAGTTCAACCCCAGAGCTTGTTACCCTTGTTCTCCTTGTTCTTCCACTATAAGGTCACAGGGGTGGTGAAGGACAGTGACGGCCAGGCTCACTACATCCTTTCAGGTACATGGGACGACAAGATGGAGAGCGCCAAGATCGTGCAGAGTAGCAGAGGAAGCAGCAGCTCTGAGGGCAAACAGAAGACCGTCTATCAGACGCTCACTCCCAAACTGCTGTGGAAGAAATACCCTCTGCCGTAAGACACAGCATTATTGTCTGACATTACAGTAAAATCCCTTACATCCCCATTCCGAACAATTACCTTCTGAATCGGGAGAAAAAAGAAGTACCAGAGTTACTGCATTGGTATTGCTACTAACCTGCCTATTCACTTCCTACTTACCTACTTAACTAAAGGTGGCCTCGCAGAACAAATTCTAAATCATTTTTGCATTTGTTTCTTATTATCTACTCTTTATCTCTCAGAGAGAATGCTGAGAACATGTACTGTTTCTCCTCTCTGGCTTTGACCCTGAATGAGGAAGAGGATGCTGTGTGTTGGACGGACAGCAGGCTGAGGCCGGACCAGCGGCTGATGGAAGCGGGACGCTGGGACGAGGCCAACGTAGAGAAACAGAGGCTGGAGGAAAAGCAGAGAGCCACGAGGAGGAAGAGAGAAGCTGAAGCCTCGAAGGCCATCGATGAAGGTGAGCCACATAACTCTAAATCAAAGTCTTTTAATAAAAACTATATTGATATTAAGGATAAATAAAAAATTCATAGCATTTAAACAAGTTCTGCTTGCATATTTGAAGGTTTCTGATGGATAATTTAGGGTAAAGGTTATATTATGCGACTACGCTACGTCCTGCCCAAACAAATAATGCATAAGCTTAGTTACTAACCAGCTAGTACTTACTAGTGGACTTAACCTTCTAATTTAAGAAAGAACTCACAAGTGGCTGGTGCAATCCTACCCTGGTCATTTTATTGTTGTTTTGTGTTACAGGACAGGACTTTGAAGGCTACATGCCGTTGTGGTTCCACCAGAGGACGGATGAATTGACAGGGGAGACTATTTATGTTTATAAGGGGGGTTACTGGGAGGCCAAAGACAGACAAGACTGGAGTATGTGTCCCGATATCTTCTCAACACGCAAAACAATTGACTGACTCTGCAGACGAAGACAAAAGAGGAATCATCAGGGCCTTGGGACTGCAGAGGTAGAGGAGACAGGTCGTGAACACCTGCGCTGTGTGTGTGTGTGTGTGTGTGTTTGCAGCCCAATGACATATATATTTGCCCGACTTTTAATCCGACTACTAAAATGGGAAAATGAAAAAAATAATGTTTTCTCCGAAGTTCACCTCAAAGACGAGTGTGTGGGAGAAATGCTCAGCTGAACTCTTTTAGCCAAGTGCCGCCCCAGTTTATCTTCCAAAGCAAATCAGGTTCTTTTTATTCAGTACAACCCCATCAAAAATGCACTTTCCTTTACACTGGACTTGTTTATAAAGAGATCCCATTATAGACGCTCCACCCCCGTCCCATGCTGGCCTGGACAGCACATGAAGACACTCACATATTAAGGAGAGACTCACTCGACTGCAGTCTGATTGTTCAGCTTGCACTTCTTTTAGTTTCATATCAACATAGTACCAAAATTGGGCGAAGGAAGTTTTCCTAATCAGGCTCTTTTCTGGGACATGCAACGCAGCTGAGGATTTTCTCCCTGGCTCCGCCCACTTTGCGTAGCAAACGACCATTAAGAATCATCTAATGTCTTCAGTTAACCAATGAGCTTCAGGCAAGCATTTAAAAAAAAAAGAGCTCTTGTGTCTGTTGTACTGGACAGTGCAGGTATTCGGACACGTGTTTTACACACATGAATTGTCATGCACATTAACTAGCTGCTTCCTCCATCGGCTCAGTGGAGCCCCCAGTGGTCATTATGTAACTGTGCTTGTCACAGTACAATGCATATCAATGCAATTAGAAAAAAAATACTTTTTTGTGCAATCAGGATACTTAATGAATGAATGAATGAACGATCAACTAATAAAAAGTAAACAAGTCGCCCGCTTGACTCACTCAGAGGACTTAGCAAACTATCGAAATACCAAGTGTGATACCGAAAACACAAGCAAACCACTTGCTGGCCTTGTTTTGTGTTCATAGCATGCTTGTATTTATTAGCAGTAGAGAAAGTGGATTAAAACACCCAAGTGTTCCTGATGAAGGGGATTGTTGTAGTTAACATTACATTATGGTGATACATGCTAGTATATTTTTGAAAGTAGTCATTTTAGACCTACGTTACAGAAAGACAGATTTTAAATGTTTTTTTGTTTTTTTTTAGTTATAAATCATCAGGGTCCTCATATATAAAATGTTGCGCAGAAACCATCCAAAATTTGCACCTTTCTCTCAGATCTGAAATCTATGAATCGACACTGTAAATGACTAAATTTCATTAACATAAAATATCACACATCATAATTTAGAGCAGCAAGAAGAGCTTACATTTTCAAAAACCTGCACTAGACCCTGCTCAGACCCTGACGTAAGGCTAAACACTTCTCTACGTCAAAGACGGTGTGTGCACGCTTTATAAATGAGGCACCAGAACTCAGGAATGATTAAAAAAAAAAAAAAGGAGATATTTCTGTTGTTTTGCTGAGCATTTTAAAACTGTAGCCCCACGTTGTATAACAGAAACAATTCTACAATATTTCTTTTATGTTTACTAAGTTCTTAAGCAGTGGCTTCAGACCTGACATCACCGTAGATCAGTTCTCACTTTATGTCTGATTGCTGTCAAATATATCAAATTATATACCATATGCATTTTTTAATAAATGCCTTTTTGGTAAAAACCTGATTTTTTTACCAGGAGGTTCACTTGTAAATGGATTCAGCTGGTCAAAATGACATTTTTGACAAGCTGTGAATGTAGTATTATAAAACAATGTAAATATTTAGTTTTAAAACTGGCCCACTTGGATACTGGCAGACACATTTCATGTCTGAAAGATTCCCAACGAATAGATATAGTCTCATGCAGAATGACTTAACAGGGTGTGATGAATTGTGTAGAATTAAAGTCAACCGTGGTTCAGCAGTGTGTCAGGAGGAAATGAGCCCTAGAGGGTTTGTTTCCCCACACAAGGCTGCTCTGTAGGATTTTATGAACTCTGAAAACAAAGAGAAATGCTACTAATTTTAAAGCATTTGTTAATGCTGGCAAATCCTTAGTTTGTTTCCATGTCAGCCCTGAAACACTGAATGAAACAATTTCACACTTACCCGTACATGTGCATGATATTTTCTTGAAGATTAATTATGAAAACAAATAAAATCTTTTTTTTCTTTTTTTTTAAACATGGGTTGCAAGTTCATACTCCAAGTTGGTAATAGAGAGATTGTAACTACAGAGAAAATCATCTTAGCGCTGGAGGACTAATACTATTCTAAAAAAGAAAAAAAAAGAAATTAGATTAAATAAGAGTTGTTACAATTTCAGACAAGAAAAAATAAAACTGCATTAAGAGCCTTCGCTGAAAAACGGCAATGATATCATGAGTCATTTAATCAAAGTTTTATTACCCCGGATTCACAGGTTTGATTTTACTGTGTAATGTTAATATAGAGCTCATATGCAAAATGTGGAATGTCAATTTCTTATACAATGCACAGACTCGCCAAACGATAGATAGAGACCAAAATAAGTACTGTTAATAAATTAAAAATCAAACTGGAATGAATTCAGTGGCTAATAATACACACATCAAAACCTCACATTAAATTCAAGAGCTAAAAAAAAAAAAAGACCATTCTCTTTGATAAGCAGAGCAGTGTAACCGAACAGATCTGCAAGTTAAAAAACACTAAAAACATCTCAATTTATGATAGCATTAAAAATAAATGACGTTGACAGTTCTGCCACAATGATACAACGCATTTCCTCATTAAATGAATTCAATTCTAAATGACTTCATCTGAAAAATTCAGTCCACCCACCCACCCACCCATCAGAATACATTCAGCATGTTAGGCACTTAGAAATATCTGAGCCTCCTGTGGGCTAGTAGAGGTTCTTGAGGAGGTTTTTCAAACAGAAAAAACATCAGCTCTATCTGTACAGCCCACCAGATCACTGTAAAGAATAAACACATCTGGGCAGACATTGCTCAAATTTGGAGTAACAATTAGTCAAGTCTGACAAATACGGTGCCCAACTGTACTCCTGATTGTGTTATATCTGTTGTTCTCCAAGCACAGTACCGTTCAACACTATGCATGAACGACATGAGCCACAACCGTGTTGCAACACTGCGGAGAGTGAAACAGCTGAAATTTAAACAAGCCGTAAAATCACTTGTTCTACTGCAAAAAACATTAAACCTCAAAGTCACTCATGGAATGTGCTCAGGTATGGAGAGTCGACTGTCTCGGCACAGCCAAAGATAGAACAATGATATTCACAAACAGCACTTTTGTGAAGATCTAATACATTTCAACACACAAAAAGCACTCCTCCATTCCTAAATTTACAGTCCAGAGCTGTTGCTTTATCTTGGAGTGTTAGGAGTGCGTTATGTATTGTCAATGCTGATCTGGTATCTCCATATAAAGAGTATTTGGTTGGAGCACTTTGGCATTTAGTGCAACAAGTCAATCTGTTAAAATTAAGCTCACAGATCCGTTCTGGCCCGGTGTTCAGCGTGCCACAGTTCACAACAACCCCTCATTTTCAAAGCTGGTGTGCAAGAGAGAAAAGGCAAACGGTATAAACTTGACGCCAGCGCCGCTGTAGAACTTATTTTGGAACTCCACCCTGATGAGAGAGAAAGAGATCATTTCAGTTTGAATCATACAGTATAAATTTGCGTTGTGTTTTCAGCTACGACCTTACATCAAATCACTAAACACTAGTTTTGTGATGGCGGTGTATGTTTGAGGTGTTGTACTGACCAGTGGAGTCTGAGAGCATGAAGGAAGGCTGAGAGTCCCTCCATCACCAGCAGGATGGACACGGTGAGGACAGCAAACAGACCAAAAACAGGCACCAGGAACACTATGCCCACACTGGTGTCCACTCGCAGGCCGACCCGCATCACCATGGTCCACAACACTTCAGAGAGCTCTGGACCACAACAAAATATGTTCAGCATTCCCTTTTTAAATAAAGCCTCTAACCAATACAATCATTTACAGGCCCTACATGGGCTACAAATTTCACTCGGTATAGTATAATAAAGGGGCTTGTTTTAATTGAACGATATTAAAACTGTATAGTTGTCATGAAATGTAATACATCAAAAAAAAAAAAGACTAGACAGACATTCAAGTAATGCTGGGCAGTATTACAAAACAAATTGTATTATGATATTTTTAAGAATTTGGTTTCAAAGTATATCACAATATTTTTGTCTTTGGAGCTTTGTGTAGGTTTATAGTGGATTATTTTGCTGGCAGGCGTACATAAAAGAAAAAAAAAACATTATTACATCAAATATACATTTACCTTCAAAACTGAATGAATGAAACTTTGTTCAAAATTGAAAATGTAATTTGAAAATGATTAAGATTTCTAGTGTGAATTTGCCCAGCACTACACTGAAGGGTACGTTACTCACGGGCATGTGCCAGGCTGAGAGCCCACAGGCGGAGGTAAGACGCAGTGTTAGAGATGCAGCCCAGGCAGTACTCTATGGTGTGAATGGACTGATGCAGGAAGACATCTGCAAAATCAAACTGTAGGACAGAGGAAACTTTGTTAAGCTCACCGGGAAAGTTTATTTCACACCAAACAATGCAATAAATTTGTTTTAAATAGAGGTGGGCAATATGACAAAAAAGATTTTTATAACACCATCATTTATTTCACGATAATGTAGTTATGTTTGCTTTTAATAATATTTTTTAAAATCACCCGCGTCAATAACACACACACAAAAAACTGATTCAAGCCGAAAACATTTTTTAAAACCTCAAGCTCACTGAAGAGAAGGCATAGGACACAAACCTACAATAAATAACTGCTACATACATTGTATAAATTCTCACCGTGTACGTTAAATTGTGATTTAGTCAAGAGCAGTGAGAGATTTTCTCTTTTGTATGATTTACATGAAAGGCAGACAGCAGGAATATTAAGACTGGGGCCACTTTAAGTGCTGTTCAATATACTGTTAGACATTTTTTTAGCGGTTTATTTTCACTTAAGACTAAAATTACTGCTCATGAGGATACTTTCAAAGACGGGTGTTTTCTTACATGTGTGTATTTAACCATCCAAGGCCAATACAATAACAAAAACACTCACATGCTTCATATGCAGCGGATTAATATTTGCATTTAAATGTGTTAAAATCACTTGTTTTCAAACCATAATGCTTAAAAATGTGTGCTAATGATATGTTTTGTGACCACGGTGCACTGTAACTTGATGCAAGAGTATAATAGTCCAAAACCTCTAACAGTTGACAAATTTCTACCTGTTAATCATGTATACCGGTATATCGCCCACCCCTTTTCTGGATGTCTTACCTCTTCTGATTGGCTGTCAGAGCTGGAGGAGTGACTGTCCAGACTGGTGCCCTCCTCCATATCATGAGCATGCATGAGAGAGAGTTCCTCCTCACTGCTCCGCCGTACACGCTGATAACCCTACACAAAGAAACAGAGAAAATTAGCCAACGGTCTCCTCCAACTGTAGAACACACAGAAACAAAACAAGTGTCCTCACCCGATACATGTTCAGGTGGTCTCTGCCTTTGTGTTGCCAGTAGAGGTAGAGTGGTTTGCCTAAGAGTAAAACAGGCACAGAAAGAACAGCCACAACCAGCAGGAACACCTGAAGCCCGGCCTGTGGGAAAGAGGGAAAATACATATAAAGAAACACTCAGGTGCGTGTGAAGTGGAATGATTACAAGTATAGTTCTTTCAGTCTCACCTGTCCTGGGAAGAGGGGTTGACCGGAGTCCCCCTGCATCAGGAACATGTTGATAAAGTGGATGAGAATGCTGGGAGCTGTCTGAGAGTCTCTGGCTGTGAAAAACAGCCACTTATAAATGATCATGAAGACCAGATAGCCAAAGAGGCAGAGCAGGAAGAGCAGCTCAGGAATTAATATCAGGTACAGACTGAACGTCCGTCTGAAGTGCCTGAACAGATGAACACACAAAGTATTAGAAGAAACAAAGTCATAACATTTGAAACAGATCTATCGAAAATATCTTTCATAATGATGCATTACAGGTGATTGAAAACTCCAAGCACGACTCCAAAAGTCATGTGGATTATTCCTATGATCACAGACATCTTCATCTTATAGGAGTTCAGGAAGGTGAGACGGTTGGATGCCAGGTTCCAGATCTACAGTGTGGAAATAAAATGTTAATAAATAAAAAATTATTATATTTTTATAACGATTACAATTATCATAGCTTTTCATTCACTCATGGAACCTTTCGCCCCACACTTTCACCCACTCTTACTTGTTTTTATGGTCATGTGATAAAGTGAGTAATAAAATGAAGTCAAAGACCTACCGGGTCAATGCCCAGAGGATAGGGCCCTTTAAAGACTCCAGTGACGTTTGGATCCAAGGCAAGGAAGGCATTTGAGGGGAGAGTGTCTGGACTTGGGAGAAAGAACAAAAAAGAAAAATTTAATTTGAGCCTCATACTGTACAAGACAAATCTCTGTACCTGCTATTGTTTCCTACAAAAAAATGTAACCGTGACGATCATCCACCAGTTTCCAATCTTCCAACTCCCAAATTATTAAGTAAATTTGAACTTTATATAAATGAATAATTGATAGAATCATCAGCTGTCTGATTGCAGGAATTACACACTAAGGCTGTATTTACTTTACTATAAAAACAGTAATACTGCTAAATGTTACTATAAATTTATAAAAATGTCTTCACTGCCAAAGTTATTCGGAAAGGTGAAAAGTGGGTGTTTGTAGAATAAACCTCTTCAAAAATAGCATCATTGTTAAAATGCCTTCCCTTTATGTGTGAACTCAGACTGAACTGCCAGGATAAAAACTGGCTGCAAAAAGGGCTGATAAATGACATGTGCTTTCGTAAAGCCCTGATTTCATCTCTATGGAAACAGGAAAGGTTACACCAACATTTCAAAATATTAATTAGATACAGCTGTAAAAAAATAAATAAATAAAAGAGACTTCTTCCAAATTCTAAATAAAAATGTCATTTAGAGCATGAAATGAGTTGGTCAATGTCTTCAGACATCTTCATATGTATTTTGAGACAATAATACCAATGTTTTAACTTAGGTTAGGAAATATCGTCTGATTTTTAATAACAACAAATGAAAACATTTGTTATTAAAATGCAATTTTGGCGAAATTATTTGATGAAAACTTGGAATAAATGTCATCACACCTTTATAGAATGAAATAAATATTTAAATTTTACTCAAACTAAACTTACTAATAATATGAATTAATAGTCTATTAGTTTTTTATATAGCTGTAGATCCAATAAATAAATTCAGAAAAAAGTACATTTTAAAACATTGAATGAATAAAGGATGCCATATGCAATATTTTGTGCTTAGGACACTCACTTCCAGACTCCAGACACAAACATAGCGCTGACGTTCCACCCCGAGCCAAACAGGTTAAGTGATTTAGAAAAGCAGTCATTGTATATTAATCCAGTGTAGACTGAAAATATACCCATCAACAGGATGATGTAACGGCCCTCGAAAAAAATGTTCCAGATCTAAATAAATACACACAAAAAAATGGCAATCAACATTACACAACGCTTATCAAACTTTACCAAAAGTAACTAAAAAAGTGAACTAATACCACACTTAATATCTATTAACAACCATGTCTGAATGAATTTCAGATGAACGTTAACATAACTGCAAGCTGCGTCTACCTCGTTTCTGGTTTTCCTCAGTTTGCGGTCATTCTCATAGAGAACCATCCACAGAGCAAACAATGCCATGATGATGCCGTGCCCGAGGTCTCCAAACATCACGGCAAACAGGAAAGGAAAGGTAATGATTGTATATGGAGCTGCGAAGAGGTGAGATAAAGGAGGAAGCTTACATATCTTATCAAAGAATATTATTTATGGAACACTGAGCGCATGTTAAGCTGCTAACAAAGTCGATTTTTAGGCTAATACTTCATTTTTTTTATCTATCCTTAAGCTACCCTCTCACCTGGGTTGACCTCTCTGTAGCAGCTTACGCCGTAGGCATCAACTATATTCTGAAAGCCTGAGGTAAACTTGTTGGTGCGTATGAGGGTTGGTGGAGTGTCGTTGCTTGGGATACGATTGACAAACGAGGGAACTGTGGCTCCACTCTTCCTCTGAAGAAAAAAAAAACAACAAAGTTAAAGGGTTAACTTACTGAAAAAAGAAAAATATCTTAATTTGTGTTATGAAGATGAACTTACAGCTCTTACAGGTTTGAAATGAGGGTAGTTAAATGACAGGATTTTCATTTTTGGGTGAACTATGCCTTTAAGAGGTATGTGTACAATTATTAATCAGATGTATCTGAATTAGTGCACCTTCAAATTATGTCAAGTACTACTCACCGATCCATCCTCTAGTGCTCTCCGAAGCGCGGGCAGATCATTTACGGGACACCACACCTCAGCGATGAGGCACTTGTTTGTGACATCAAAACTGCAGAGGTTAAGGATGTGATATATGGCCTTCATTTTCTTAACCTGGATCACCCAAACGTACACAGACTCTGAGGCCTTGATCAACACCTGCCTCAGGTAATCCTCAGTCCGGTGAAGAACCTACAAAGAGACAAGAGCATGTTCAAATATATATATATATATACCCCCGGTTTCACAGACAAGGCTTAACCCTAGTACTAGACTAAAATGTAAACATGAGCCATGTGAACTAAAAGATCTTAAAGGTGCCATAGAATGCATTGAGAGAATATTTTAAATTGTTCTCTGATATGTACATAGAAGGTATGTAGCT
>JAUCMU010000937.1:0-10180 GCA_032275025.1 Enteromius treurensis | reverse complement strand
CAAATGTCTCAACTGACCAATCAGAATCAAGCATTCCAGAGAGCCGTGTAATAAATAAATATATATATATATATATATAAAACACTGTCTGGCCATCTGGTATTTTATGGTATTTCAGTTTAATAAAGATTATAATTTTTCAAAATTATTTGACATTATGGATGTACATATTAGCACAGTTTAGTGTTCAGATATTCTTAACCACTATTATCTTACGATGCACTAAAACTCAAGTCAGTAAGGTTTTTAGAGAGTACTTTTTGAGAAGAGTAATTCATACTTTTACTCAATTATTGTTTTGACACCAGTACTTTACTTGTAATTGAGTATTATTTCAGCAATGTAATGGTTGTTGTAATTGAGTACAAATTTTAAGTACTCTTTCCACCACTGCCTGAGAGTCTCTCCAATGGCGACGACTTAGGCCTTTTTCTTCAGGTTAGATAACAGGAGGGATGGAGTAGTCCAGCCGCCCCGTGAGAAGAAGGTTAGGTGTTACTGGATCTGGATCAGCCACATTAGGAGACACTTAACCGAGGGGTTTGTAATTAATAATGTTCTCCACTTCAACTAGAACAGGCATGAGCAAACTGTTCTCCCCCAAAGTGTGGTGCTGCAGGAGGGTTACAATAGAATGCTTCAGTGATGCAAGTTTTTGCTGGAGACCATTCCCAACGCGAAAATGTCTTCCCTGGTCCGGCGGTAATTCTGCAGGGAGACCTCTACGTGCAATAAACCTCCGAAGTGACATCAGAAAGGAATCTGTGTCTAAATTAGGGCTGGGCGATAGGACTGAAAACTGTATCACAATATCAGTGTTTCATATCGGTCGATATCGATAATCATTGATATTTATGACACATTTAAAATAAGGACCAGGAGAAAAATATATTACATTTAAACATTTTTATTTTAAACTTAACCTTCCTCTGAGCACAGTCCCTTCAGTCATTAAAACAGAAATGTCACCAACCATGAAAAATTCAAAAAACATTATTGTAAACAAAGATTGCCACTGAAGTGCATCATACATTTAAGCAATGATGAGTATAAAAAGAACATCCCAAAACAAATCTACAAAGTCTATTATATGTAATATTAAGTGGTTCAAGATCTAATATTTAGTTTTATTAAGTACTAATTTATTATACAAAAGCCAGTCTTGTAAAATATTAAAATCATGCTGAAGATATAACTGAATTTGTAAAATATCAGAATTAGATACATATATGACGGTGTCATCAGCATAGAGCTGCACTGTACAGTTATTACAGATTAACGGTATATTATTAATATAAATAGAAAAAAGAAGTGGTCCTAGTATTGAGCCTTGTGGCACATGTCTTTGCGGAACCAAAAAATCTAACTTACTCCCTTTAATACTACACACCGTTTTCTATTATGCAAATATGAGTTAAACCACCTAATAGCATAAAGCTTATCTAGAAGTAAATATCTATCAACTAAATCAAATGCTTTAAATAAATCTAAAAAAATCGCACCTGTAAATTTGCCATCGTCAGCAGCAGAAAAAACGTCATTGGTGAACTTAAGCAAAGCAGTAGTTGTGGAATGATTAGACCTAAAGACAGATTGATGTGATGATAAAATATGATTATTACTTAAATAATCTGATAGTTGCCTATATGTCAATTTTTCAAAAACTTTTGACTAAACTCTAGCTATTGAACATATTATGGATATAGGTCTATAATTATTAAGGTCAAGTACATCACCTCCCCTGTACAATGGCGTAATACGTGCACATTTCCAAACAGCAGGCAACTCACTTGCTGACAAAAACAAATGAAATAACTCCGTAAGTGTATATATAATAATATGAGAAGATAATTTAAGAAACTTATTTTCAATACCATCCAATCCAACACCACTAGTCCTGCTTAATTCATTAATAGCATCCTCAACTTCAATGGGTGAAATCAACCTGAAATTAAAAGAACTACTACAAGATAAACTATCATGAATAATACTAGTATTCAAGTAAGAATCAGACACTAAGGAACAACAGACTGATAAAAAATGCTGATTAAATGACTGAGCAATTGATAAAGAGTCATGTAATATTGTATTATTATCTCTAATTTGATTAATTGAATATTTATCTGAAGTACTAATTACATTTTTTATAGATATTTATGATTCTTAAAATGCTGAGAAAGACTTTTTTTATAATAAGTAGATTTTGCAGTTTGTAATTTTGTTTTGCTCAAATTTCTCAACTGTCTATAAACTTAGCAGTCGGCATCACTTCTTGTCTGACAAAATACTGACCATGCTTTATCCCACAACATTAATAAATTCAGAATAAAAAAAAATCCAAGCATCTTGTACATCAGGAATTAAATAATATCTATCCCAATTTATAGACATCAAGTCATTAATAAAGAAATTTAAATAAAATATTTTATATTGTCTGATTTTAATTAATCTAGAAGGGGATTTTGGTAATTTAATTTTCCATACACAAAATATAATAGAGTGATCACGAAAAACAATCAGACATTACACCTGCCCTTAAAAATCTATTAGGATGTGAAATAAGTATGCAATCAAGAAGGGACTGTGAACGTCTAATATGTCTAAATCTAAGATGCCATAAAAATGGCTTCAGCCTCTTTATAACAATTGAAACTTTGTTGTTTGCCATCAAAAATAACAGAGAACGTGCTGGGATAGAGAAGGACATAATTAATATTAAGTTCCCGCAGCTTACGTTTAACAGGATCAAAACTTCTACGCCTCTTCATCAAATCAGCACTGAAGTCTGGATAGATATATACACGTGTCCCATTAAACTTAAGTTTCCTTTCTCTTGCAATCCGGAGAATCGTCAACTTGTCCTGAAAGTTAAGAAGGTTTACCATAATGGGCCTAGGTCTGACTTTACCAGTTCGCGGAGCTGTCATTGAGCGATAAGCCCATTCAATGATCGATGGAGTGGGAAAGCTGTCTCGTCCTAGAAGTTTTGGTTATAAAGTAAAATAAAGTGTTATATGTGCAGTGTTTTGGAAACATAAATAAAACTGAGGTAGACTGTAAACACTACATCTGTAATATAAAACACAAACCTGATACAGTACAGTAATATTTGTTTGAAATATAAAACCTGCAGAAAAAGTAACTCAAGTTATTCTTACTCTAATCATACTTGAAGTCGAACTATTCAAATATATTTTCAGTCCTTGTGCAAGAAACACCAGCTGGTTGAACTTCTGTGGTCCTCTTCCTTGGTGCATGTGACAATATTACCCCCAATACTAAAAATTCTTTCTGAGGGGGTGCTGGTGGCTGGGATGCATAAGTACTTTTTGGCCAGCTGAAACAATCTGGGAAAGTTGTGTTCATGTAGCCTCCACCAGTCCAGAGGGATAGACTCACTGTCTGCATCAGGGCACATCAGGTTCACTCTTCACTTTTTGTTTTTCAGTGAGAGGCAAAGCATCATCTTCTTTGCGCCGTTTTTTTAAAAAGCTCCCCAACGACTTGCATTGCTTCTTCACGGCCAGTGGCATAGGTGGCCCTGCCTGTGATTGGCCCTGGTCTTCATCCATGATCTCAGACACAGCTCTCATTTGATTGGCCCCTACCTTCTCTGATTTGATGTATTGGCTTTTAAACCTATGGTACACGAACGTAGCCATGTCAAGGAGATCATCTGTGTCAGGGTCAGCATATTTCTCATCGAGGTCATTATTTTTGTCTTTAGCTCGCTTAGCGCTCGTGCATGTGTGCTCACTTTCATGTTAATTTGGATGTACAAAGAGAATATGCATGGGTTTTTCCATGTACGTGTTTCATATATCCTAATTTTTTTGTGCGTATGCACATTTCCAGCTTTGTCCGTACGCAATGTTTTAGTATTGATTCTATGCAAGTCTTTGTACATGAGGCCCCAGGAGAGGAGTTAATGCCACATGCATTGACTCAAGGACATCAATATCCTGCCACATTGGGATCAGGTGCCTGTTGTTTTTGTCTGAAAACAGAACTTCAGTGATGGCCTTTTGTTGCTCTAGGACCCTCACCACCATTTTTTGTCTTGAGCCCCACCTGGTTGGTGACTCTGTGACCAGCTGGTGTGTGGGAAGATGGAGACGTTCATGTGCTTTAGAGAGCGCTCTCTTTTTCTTCCACGAGTAAGAAAAGGTAGATAGCACTTTCTTGCACACACCTACAGCCTCTCCACTCTTTTATCTTTTCCTGCAGCACCTGCAGAAATACAATGCCAGTGTTAATAACTGATAATAGATCACACACAGAAACACGCACAAACACAAACAGAAGTCATGTAAGTGTGTGAAGCTGCTTCCCTAGATCATAATATGTGATCTCAATTACTGGCTAATAAAATCACTATAGGAACCAACATTGATGGCAAGCATTAAACATACAAAGCTACTCCACAATAGCAAACGATAGCCAAAACACTGCAGCCATGTCCAGTTGTTCAGTGAAGTCACCTTTACTACTTTTGCCTCGCTGTCTGTAGTGATGCACACAATTTTGTCTTCAGTCAGACTCAAGGACAACAGTGCATCCTTCAAGCCTTCTGCTACCACTTCTCCTGTGTGATCTTCAGGGAAGTATGCAGTCTCAAGGCATCTGGTTTTCAAACCCCATTCATTGTCGATGAAGTGAATGGTAAAGCTAATGTATGGCTCAGAAGTACGGCTTGACCACAGGTCAGAGATTGTTGCTGACAATATTTCTTGCTACACAGATTCTTTGCACATTACATAAAGCTTGGGAATGGCGGTCTTAGAAGGTACTTTCGGCCTGGAAGAACATAGCGTGGGTCAAACACTGGTATAGCCTTTATATAACCTGGCTTCTCGACAGTGCAAAGCAGAAGCATGTCTTTGACTGTATGTTATGCCACTGCCTGACAACAATATGGCGCAACCAAACTTTATACTGTTACATGATTGGTTGTTAGTGTATCGCTCCCTACGTTGCTAGGTTACCATAGAGCAAGTGCCTATGTTAATTCAACCATACTAGCTTTGCAACCTCTGTTTTCTTCCGACGAAGAACAAAAAATATCGCACGTTTTATAGAACACATTTTTTTATTGATGTCGATCAGGTGTCTATCGTGATACATATCATTATCATTTTATCGCCCAGCCCTAGTCCAAATTGTTCAAAAGGTCATGTGGACGGCCCACATAGTAAGACACTTATGGCGCTTTTCCCACATAGTAAGACACTTATGGCGCTTTTCCACTGCATTGTATTAATCAAAAATGGCTGTTTCGGGGCCTATTGAGGAAATACAGTCGTTCCTCTCGTTGATGGCTAAGGAGGGGATCCAGCGAGAGCTTGATGGGGCGACGAGGAATGAAAAATGCCCCATTGTTGTGTGTTTGTTTGTGGTGTGTTTACTATGGTGTCACGTGAATAATCCCGCCCACTCTAAAGCGGTACTAAACTGCATGTGAGCCGTACCGTAATGAGCCGAGTCGTACCACGCAGTGGAAAAGCTTTTAGACTCTTACATCGGGTGGGATCATCTGCTGGATTTTGAACTGAATCCATGTATCTTTAGGTGGTGATGTCAGTAAGCT
Organism: Enteromius treurensis; assembly: GCA_032275025.1. Taxonomy (NCBI): domain Eukaryota; kingdom Metazoa; phylum Chordata; class Actinopteri; order Cypriniformes; family Cyprinidae; genus Enteromius; species Enteromius treurensis. Next base: position 4,593 of record JAUCMU010000937.1, on the reverse strand, counting down.
CTTGGATTTCAGCCACTCTGGTACAGACGAAAACTCAGGTTTCAAGATAACAGTAGTGGAGTCTGTCCGGAGAACTGAAGTGAAGAGACTTGTGGCCAGGTATGGTAACCCATACTTGGAATTTGTGCTCTGCATTTAACCCATCCAACATGCACACACATAGCAGTGAGAAGTAAACAACCACACACACACCCCGTGAACACACACCCGGAGCAGTGGGGAACAGTGCCTTGCTCAAGGGTCTCACCTCAGTCATGGGATTGAAGGTGGAGAGTGCTGGGAATCCACTCCCACCACCCACAATCCCTGCCGGACATGGGACTCGAACCCACGACCTTTGGGTTACAGGTCCGACTCTCTATGCATTAGGCCACGACTGCCAACTGTATGGCGGAGTGGCAATGTTAACTCTTTCTGTAACTGGGCACAGCACAGAGCTCCAGACGTGGTATCGACAGGACTACATATGCGCTCTCTGAGACATCGCTGAACACATGAAGGTCAATAATGGATCTCATTCAATCTACTGAAGCTGGTACAATTAGACCTTGGGAAAATAAGCTAACTAATCTCTCACAGGCAAGATGGTTAATGTCAGCTGGCACATTGCTCGCCCACTGTTGGCCCACTGTCTTAACTCAAAGCCTCCTACCAATATCCCCCTCAATTTGTTAACCAATTGCTCAGCCTCCTCTAACGATGGTAAACTATGCAAGCAATTGTCAGCATAAATGCATTGTTCTATGGAGAACCTCACATATTTGTTCGGTGGCCCATAGTGCCTTACGTGCAACTATAAGGCGAAATTTGCACAGCATGGGCTTTATGTTGTCCCGAATGGCAGAACATGCCATTCAAAGACATCAGGAGTCCCCTTCTCGTACGAATCATGCCAGATAAACTAAAGAAGGGGTCTATCTTCGGGAGGAAGGCGGACCTGGTAAAACATGCCCTGGATATCTGCGCTAATGGCTGCTGCATGTCAACGGATTCTGAGCAGGACCACCAGGAGGGATGAACACAATGAGCATTCCGGCGTACTCCATCTACCTCTACACTAACTTTCTTGCCTTGCAATAGTTCAATGGCCCTTTGGTCCTGCTGTGATCTTGTGCACTCTTTTACATTCTGGAAGGGCAAAACATCCATTTGCCATAACCTATTCACATTCTTGAACAGTTCTCTGGTGCTAAGGGGAATGGATATGTGGAGACACTGGTTTGCTTTAAGTCGCTGTTCCAACAGGCTGGTGGGACCCTGCAAAGTCCAAACTAGCTTAATTCTTATTGCAGCAAGACCACCAGGCAGACCAAGTTTTACTGGTGAGATTATGTGAGTATGATCTGCACCAACAAGGATGAGAGGTTTGGCCCTTTCAAAGCACTGTAAGTGTAATCCGGCCAAGTGCTTGTACTGCACTGTAATGAGATCAATCTGTTGTGCAGTGATGGCTCTGGAGATGAGATATCGCTTCTTTGGGTCGGAGTATAGAGAAATGTGCAACGAGATGGAAGCCCCCTCAAGGGTTTACACATCATGACGTATTGTTCTCAAAGCTTAGCTTGGAAGGATGGGGTTTTGGTTCCTTGCCTCATCTGGCTTGCTTAGTTGGGGACACCTGATTTCTAGTGATTATCATCGTCTTGACTACAGAGACCTTCTCTGCATTTGATAAATAAATTGTTTCATTCTCGTCATTATTAGGGATGTAACTGTATCAAAACTTCACGGTATGGTAATATCTTGGTATTAATAGCACGGTACAGTATATATTGAATCATTTACACAAAAAACAAAACTAATTAAGAGGTTTAAAAAAAGTGCCAGAAGTTTTTATTAAACACTTTACATGAACACTGAACATATCAATGGTACACACATTAGCCATCTATCTGAAAACTTTGAAACAGGAACTTAAATTTTTTAATTTTAATAACAAAAAATTATTAAACCTTCCACACATCCATTTTAAAACCCACTTTAGATTGCTAGATGAAGTCATATGTCAAGTTGGCAACACTGATCTGTAGCGACAACACGCCGCACTTTAGTGCCTCTTAAGCCAAGTTTTCGTGCTGCTTCTGGCAGGAGCATTGTAGGCAAAGAGCTGTTGTCAAGGACTGCACATGCGTGCAACTGCCGTGGTGGAGGAGCACTCTGAAAACCTTGAACAAGTCTTTAAGATCACAACGCCAGCATCTCCTATTGGTTCGTATCCACTATGAGAGCTGATTTGTAGTGAGGGTTGGAATTCTGGGGCACTAATTGAAGGCATGATCCGAGCTCTGACAATAAGAGCAATACACCATGGTCCTACTGGTGGTAGTTTGATGAGGCGTGCAACATGCGACCCACAATGCAACTCTATGCTCCCTGCCTGGCCCAAAGTCTTAAGCAGACCAACTAGAGACTGGACTTGAAGGGAAAACCTCTCAAATGCTGAGGGATCATTGCGGCTCATGTCTGAAGAATCAAGATTAGTGGCAATCCGTCTCAACGCCACTTGATGGGGCTGACCAAACCACTCATTCAGGGCCAACATGGTGTAGGGGAATGCAAGGAGGAGTCTGCTATTAGACAAACATCATCTAATTTCAGGTGGTCAATCGGTACTTGATATTTGGAAGGTGGAAGGAGATTGTACAAACTCCTTATAGCTCCTGGCTCTTCATAAGCAAAGGGTGGAGGAGGCTCCGGCCAACTTAAGGATGATCAAACCGAGCCTTAGCTGTAGATGAATTTCATTGCAAGCTACAGGCTCTGTCTTTGGCTACCTCCATCCATCCAAGATCAGCTTAAATGGCCTGCTTTGTTTTATGGAGCTTTAAATTCTCAGTGATCCTTTGTAACTTTAGGAACCTAGCATCTTATTGATTGTTCTGATATCCATCACCTTTATCATAGAGGGGAACGAACTCAGCATTGGTTTCAGACTGTAGCTCTTGGTTCGGATATTGTGATGATGATTGGTGGGGGGATTTGGAAATGTGTTGCTGCAAATAACTTGGAAGGTCGTAATGCTAATGTCTGTCATTTATCCTCAAAAAAGGGGGAAGAGTTGGGTAAACTGTGGGCTCTCTTAGGCTTTGCAGCGGATGCACCAACAGGTGATGAAGAGAAATCATCATCCAATGACTCCACTGCTTGTTCTCTCACAATGACTGATGATGCTGATTCATTAAAGCTCTGCAAATCCACCTTATAAATTGGAATTTAGTTCTTTTAAAGGACTGTAGGAAGGATCACTCACTCTGGTGGGCTGGTCAGAACCCAGGAAGTTAGGCCACAACATTTCTTAACTGTGTCATTGAGCATGTAATTGGTGTGGTCTGTACAGAGATGAATAAACAATAAAGTAAATGTGGATATCATATCCAGTAATTTGACATTCCAAAAGCAGATAACATTAGTATCAATAATAATGGAAATAAGTGGAAGACTACAGCTCAATAAAGTGGAAAGTTAGCATCCGCATAGGCCATTTCACCACAGAATCTTCCTCCACACACTGATGCTTAGTCAAGTCACTTTTATTTATATAGCGCTTTTAATAGTTTTTACAGATTTTAGCAAAGCACTGAACATTATCAAATAAAAATGCAATGCTTAATATGGCCGATCAATTGCAGGAAGCCCCACTTTCTGAATAAAATAGCCAATCGCTGATGTGTAAAGTCAGCATGTCACAACTCCTGCAGTTAGAAGTTCCGGTTGCTATAGAAACAGTCCGAATTTTGAGAGTTGTGCCTAGGACAGCGCTTGCACACTGACTGATCTCACCTGAAACATAAGCTTCTTTAAATGCTATTTGAGCAAAAGAAACAACTTTTACTACACAGTTGTTTTCAGATTTCATTGGTGATTTCAAATATGAAATTTAATCGTAAGCTCAGTGAATAGTTTGTAGAATTTTATGCTTCCCATTCAAAGAGATTGGATGCTCGAGAGGCATTTCAAAGATGGCCGCGTCTTAAAAAAACTTTGGTTCAGAGTCGTCTGCTCTCTCTAGTAGTAGTTCACCAATACAAAAATAACAACTGTGTCATCACTTACCCATCATGGTCCAAATAAGTATATGTGATACATTTGATCAAACACAATATTTCTGTTTGATGCTTCTCACAACAATGACTTGAAATGATCTTTTGAGTATAATTTCTCAGCCAAATTGATGTGTGATTGATTTGTGCCACATCATGTAATTAGAGTTTTTAAAGTGAAAATATTTACAATTATAGTTAAAGAGAGTCTCCAAAGGCTAAATGTCTAATGATTAATCAGTGAATCAATTAATGATTAGTTATTTAATTATTCTTTTAATCCTTAGATTAATCAACTGCAACCTTAGTACACAAATGTTTTAATTTTTGCATTTGTCTCAACTGATTCTCATTTATTTATTTTAGGCCTGATGAAAGTGAAGGAAGAAAGGCAAGATCTGGACGAGGTGGAGGAGAAACATCAGTGTCAGGAAGATCATGGTGTCAATGGAGAAAAATCAGACAATTGCAGCATCAAAATAACAGACGCAAAAAGCCCTTACAGCTGCTCTCAGTGCGGAAAGAGTTTCACACATAACACAAGCTTTAAGAA
>JAUCMU010000936.1:0-10183 GCA_032275025.1 Enteromius treurensis | reverse complement strand
AGGTTTTAACTATATGAAATAAACAAAAGTTCAGAGTTCACAAGCAGACAATAAAACACTTTTCATCTTGTCACAACTGACTGACAGACAAAATAGACAAACTTATGTGTTATTTCAAGTTTAAACTTGGACTTGAAAACAATCTATACTTCGTTTTATGAAGGAGCAATCACTGACGCGACTTACCAGCAGAGAAATACAGCGAGTCTGCTGCTGATGACATAGCTCCGCCCCGCAACATCATGTGCACAACAAGTGATGCAAGAGCCAATGGCGATTTTGCGATTCATTATAGTCCCAATTTATGCATGAATTTAATCTAATTATATTAACTCCGTTACATATATATATAACCATAGATACTAAAGTAGCCTACACAAACATGCAGCAAACCATTAAAACATTATGAAGGGCTTTAAATATTTAAATAAAACTTAAAGAAATGTTTGATAAACCTTGTATCAGCTTATATGCTCTACAACAAATCAGTTGCTGATCTCTAGGGATGTGTAATTTTTGTAATAAATTATTTATTGGTAAAGGTTGAGATATCTGGCGAGATGTGCTCGCAAGCCATAGTCTCCCGACCGCTGTGTTATGAGTTTAGTATGTTATGATGACCTTTTTTTTATATTTTATTAATACCAAACAATCCAGAGAACCTATTTCAATAAATCAAAACAAGCATTAGTTCCTTCATGAATAAGTATAAACAGCATATAAAAAGTAAAAAGATTTTCACAACCAACTTTGAATGCCGTCTGCAAGTTTAAAACAAACATTAATAAATATATGTGTATTATATACAAATGTAATTATAAAACATTTTTTCTAAATATAAATCGCATATAAAATAATGATTAAAGTTTGTTTTTCTGCTTTAAAATGTAAATGTAGTACTGTAGTAGTTTAAATTCAAATTAAAATGTCAAAGGTTTAGTTATTTTTGTTTGTTTTTATGTCTTCATAGTTTTTTCAGTTCCTTTTATTCAGTAGATAGAAAAAAAAGCTAATTTTATAATCATTTATATGATTGTTTCTTGCACGTTTAAATGCATTATGGTGAAATGCAAAGCAAAGTGCATGACTGATGAGATGCAGTAGATCTGTCAGTGTTCGGATGATTTGTGACCCTGGACAAAACCAGTCATACGGGTCAATATTGTGATACTGAGATGCATGCATACAGCTGTGCTCTGATGACGGCTGCTGTGCTCCAGAAACACATCTGAGGATTGATCCGATGCATCAGATGTTATCAGTCTCTGAAACTGTCCGTCACTCTCCAATCATCTGTTTGTTAGAAAGCAGATGCTAAATATGTCTCTTTTCATAGACATGTCAGTCTGCTTCAGAGATCTGACGTCTGATCAGCTCATTATGCTGGTTCATCATCGCCTGTCATCCAGCCGAACACCCTGACATCGTTAAACCCGTCCAGACCCGAGACTTTCACACGGTTGTGCTCTCACACCTCTTGTTTGACCGTTCTTACTCATTTCTCCTCCTGAGCTTGAGAAACTGACGACAAGCCTCAGAGAAACAATGATGGAAACTTTTCTCTTCACTGAAATTGGCTTCCAGTAAATTAATTTGTCTGTTTTGGAAATAAGCTCCAAATGTGAAGTCTGCTGAGCCCTTGGTGGTCCGACATCTGATTGCTGGTCTGTCATTACAAACTACATCAGAGCTGTGGAGAATAAGAATTACTCTGACCATAAAAGCACTTATGAACTTCTCTGGTCCCTCGTCTGTCTCCAGCCATCTGTGGCACAGAGCTCGCCAGCTCCTCTGATGATAATAAAGCTACGCTACAACTCTTTTTTTCAATCAATAAGATGGCATAAGGAGAATCTAACTGGTCCCAAGACGGAGCCCTGCAGGATTCCACCGTTCTTCCATCGAGCGAATCAGTTCGCCTGCGCTTTGATAGGCCAGCGGGGAGAAGGTGACATTTTGCCATGCGATTGTTTTGTGTTTATAGCAGCACGATGTGTTTATTCATTTCAGGAGAATGAGAAGAGGTTGTCTCTTAAAAGCCCTTCAGATGCTCACAGCAGCGTCACGCATGAGCTGAAGATATACTCTTTGAAAACCTGTTCTGTTTGAGCTATATCAGATTTACGGTAAAATACTGCGAATGTCCTTTTACTGCTTTTACATGTTATATGGTGCACTCTAAAAAATAAAGGTATCAGCGTTGATGGATGAATCTTCCATCGCACAAAAAACTGGTTCTTGGTGTTTATTTAAAGAACTGATCATTGAAAATTCTTTGGAGAAGTAAAAAGGGAGTGTAAGGAATAGTTTTCAGTATTATGCATGCAGTGTTCAATCATTTGTAGCTTTTTTGTCTTCTGGGTTTTAAATATTTGTGTTAGTTATACATCAGCAACATTTAATCTATAAGTAATCTATAAATGATCAAAAAGTAGTCTGAATACATTGTAACGGTAACGGAAGTGGACGCTTCACAGATGGTGAGTAATAAAGAGAAGGTTTATTTACACAGTAGGTGGGGAACAACAGGATGAGACATAAAACACGGTGAGTGAATCAGGAGAATGTCTGATAATAACACAGTCTTTTATATTCACAGATACAAGGAGGCGATGGAGACGGCCACAAACACTGGGAAACCTGGAGACGCTGGAGATACACTGGAACAGAGGAGAACAGTAAGGTAAGAACAGGGTGAGTAGGAGCATGGAGCATGGGTGAGAGTTCGCAGGAACGAGATTGGACGTATGGCTCTTGTGTGCTGGCTGCTCTGAGGTGCTGGTGATGAGTGTCAGGTGGTGGTGATCAGAACTCCAGGGAATGCTGTGATTGGGTGGAGAGAGCCTGGCGTTACATTACAACAGATTATGTTACTAATTATAATTTTCAATATGGTTTTTGTAATCGGAAAGGACTATAGTTTCTAAGTAATGTACCAATTCACATAGGTTTACTGTAGAACTTTTATAAATATGTAAAAATACAGATTTTTTTATATACAATGTACACACCAAGTACATCGTAGATGACTCTATTGTCTAATATGGATTATTAAAACATTGCTTGTCTAATTTGCATACAGTTCAGTAAAGCCAGGTTCATAATTCTGGTTTAATTTTGCTGTCATATTAGAGTTAAAAGTTCTTCTGGAGCTCTGTTTTTATATCTCTAAATCTGAAAATACTGTCAGAAAACACTTTTTCAACACTTTTTCGATAGTAAAATGTTGTATAAATCAGTGTGAATGAAATATGAGCAAACCTTCAGAATACAGAAAAAATAAAACAGTAAGCTCAGTGTTTATAATATATATATATATATATTAGGGCCGTGACTTTAACGCGTTAATTTAGATGAATTTATTACACAAAAACAACGCATACAATTTTTTAACGCATTTTAATTGCACTTATTTTTGCACACAGAGCGTTTCTCAGTGGATGAGTCTGACATAATTAGTTAATTTTTATTAATTAATTACGAAGCCTCTAATTAGATTAATTTATTTAATCGAGTCCCGACCCTAATATATATATATATGGAGTGGAATTGAAATCTACAGACGCAAAGATGAAGTGCAATCAAAGCACTAGACCAAAAGAAAAGTCATGATATTGAAGAAAAATCTCAAAACTGACCAGGGAAAAAAGGTTGAGACTCGACGGCATTCCCATGTGCTTATATATCACAACAACATCTAATATGTTTTTATCTACAAATAGATAAAGAAAAAGCTATTTATTGTCCACACCATCAATCCCTTTAACTCACTACAGCCTGTCTTTAATGAGCAAGTTATGAACTCTATAAATCTCTGAAAGCTAATAGTCAGTGAGACGATCAGACAGTCAAGTGAACAATGCCTTCTGATAAGATTTCAGCTAAAAGCCAATTATGAATATACCCACAATCCCCTGCTCGGTGACGGTAAGCTGAAGGTCTCTGGTGCACGGGTCGTAAACGAACTGAGTCAAGCTCTGCGTAAATGGAAAAAGGTGAATGTCGCATGGGTCTGTAATAATCCAGCGTGTAATTCCTTACTGATGCATCAAAGACAAAACACGGTCAGCACGGAGCCTGTGTGTCACGCTCAGCCTGACGGATGCACACATTAATCTCAGAGTGATTTCAGAGTGATTTGGTGATTGACTGAGTCTGGAGCAGGTGCATGAGGCTGGATATAGTCTCTGTCATTTCCTTTGCACCTTCTTAATATTTGTCTCTTCCCATTCATCAAATAGGACACAGATGAACAATGGACTTTTAAATTTAGACACTGAACTCCTGCAATTTAGCTGAGGAGTAAACAGATTAAAAACAGACGCGTCATGTTCCCTGAGCCGAGAAAATGACACGCTTGTTGTATGATAAAAACATGTCTCAGGTCAGTGTAGGTCAAACCTTTACAAAACTAGATGTTTTTGTAGTAAAGTTTGCTCCTATATACCTCCTCAGAAAATATACTGGTTTAATGTTTTAATGTTGTTTTAGTGTCTTCTGCTCACCAAGCCTGCATTTATTTGATCCACAGCACAGTGAAAACAGCACAATTTAGAAATAGTTTATGGGTTGAAATATATAATATATATATATATATATTAAATATATTTTAAAATTAGATATATTTTTTTCCCCTGTGATGATTCATTATGATGATTTCTAATCCTGATTTCTGAAGATCATGTGACTCTGAAGACTGGAGTAATGATGCTGAACATCACAGAAATACACTTCAACACAGATTCACAGAACACAGATGATTTTAATTCATATTAATATTTCACCATTTGTACTGTAGACGTAGAGGGACGTTCAGAAATGTCTGTGTCCGTTTAACTGGGCTGTGCTCCATCAGATGCTGAACTGCTGCATCGAGCGCAAGCGAGCGAGGGATGATGGGAAGAAGAGCGGGGCGTCAGACGGAGCCCGGAGCCGTCCGGGGCCCGCAGAGGTTTCTCCAGGGAAGTCCTGGGACTCGTGGAGTGACAGCGAGGAGGAGTTCTTCGAGTGTCTGAGTGACACGGATGAGATGAAGGAGACAGAGACGGACAGCGAGAAGAAGACGGCCAGTAAGACCAAAGCTGAAGGACGCCTGCAGCCTCACGGAAAACTGACCCTTCTGAAGTCTCCAGAGCCGCTCTACATCCCCGTCACACAGGTCAGGCCCACGCTGAACCAGCGGCTTACAGCACTTCAGCTTAACTTTAATCATTTAACAGCAGAATCTGTGCTGAAAAACTACATTTCCCACGATGCTACACAAAATTTCACCAATCAGATAAAAGCAGCAAGCATAAATATATAGATATATGACACTGCACACAGAGACACAATAACTCTGCATGGATGATGATGTGAACAGGAAGGCGGTGATGTCCCTGAAGTAGATATCACTGATAGAAATAAGCGCTGTGTGTGATTGAGCGTTCGTTTCTGACGCTGGAGAAGCTCTCTCAGGGGTAATCTCTGTGCTGGAGCACAACCAGATCTTGTTAAGATTGCTCTGAGAACAAGAGAGGAGCGTGTTAGAGAAGAAACATGCTGTTTGAACCCAGCCTCGTAACACCAGCGCTGTTACAGCACAGCAACAAACGTCTCCATCTCCTCCAGCCTCTACAGTATTAAAGCATGCTGTCGTGTGATTTCCTCCGGCAGAGGGTTTGTGTGTCTCTCTTCACTTGTGTCTTCATCTGTACCAGCGTCGTAGAGCTGCACCATATGTAGTTAAATCATCAGCACATTCTATAATCACCTTATAACACCTACATTTTAGATAGCAGCAAAATATCACGATCGTTAATCGAGCAGAATACTAGAGTAATAACCTCTGACCCTGGAGCACAAAACCAGTCATTAATACATCATATGAAATAATAATCTTTCCACTGATGTCTGGTTTATGACAGGACAATATTTAGCTGAGATACAACTTTTTGAAAACTATCAACTATCCAAAAAATCTAAATATTAAATAAATCTCCTTTGAAGTTGTCCAGATGAAGCTCTAAGCAATGCATATTACTAATCAAAATTGAGTTTTGATATAATTACGATAGGAAATGTACAAAATATCTGTACAGATGTGTATTTCTACAGATACAGCTGCGCTGCTGAAGACTGCTGCTGTGCTCCAGAGACACACATCCGTTAAAAAAGACTTCTCTAAACGATGGAAAATAATGAAACTGTCACTAATACAACAGAATAAAGAAGGAAACAAATGAGTAGTCTTAAAGAAGTATTCTTCTTTAAGCTACAAAAGTTATTCATTCAAGAGCAGTGAGTCATTAATGAAATGATGACAGTCACACTCATCCAGTTTACTGTTACACATGTACTTGAATTGATTTATGACATAACCTTCACCCTCTCTGCTCCTGCAGGCCTTTTCTCTCTAAACTCTGTGTGCACTGAGAGGCTCTTCTGTGGATAAACGAGCATGTTTGTGATCAGCGAGTGTTGTTCTGGTCTGCAGGAGCCTGCTCCGATGACTGAAGACCTGCTGGAGGAGCAGTCCGAGGTTCTGGCCAAACTGGGCACGTCTGCTGAAGGAGCTCATCTCCGTGCTCGTATGCAGAGCGCCTGCCTGCTCTCGGACATGGAGTCCTTCAAGGTGAGCCCAGCTCTGATCTGAGTCCAGCACACATCTGTGTTATGTGAAGGCCATCGTTCGGCTGTGGTTATATGAAGAATGTGAGTAGAGTCAGTGTTATTCCCGTCTCTGTATCAGACTCCAGCGGCAGCGCACAGGTTTCTATTAGAGCCACTGAATGAAAACTACTGAAGAGAGTTCTGTGATATTAACTCACAACCGTAAGACAATCATTTCCTTTTTCCTCAGACTTGGACTTTATAACTTGCATCTGGTAGTTAATATCTCACTCATAAAACAAGACATAAACTGAAGAGTTTCAAGAAAAAATCCATACTTATGAGATATAAACACACAAATGCAAAAAATAAACACCGTAATTGTGAGTCAGAACTCAACAGTGGGAGGAAAAAAGATACATATATAAACTCAGAGTTGTAAAAAAGAGTCATAATTACAAGATATAAACTCGTGAAAATGTCTTTTTTGATTCACATCTCGAGTTTAAATCCACAATTCTGAAAAAATCAGAGTAAACTCGCAATTTCAGGAACAAAGCACTGCATGAAAAGTCAGAACTGTGTGTGTGTCGAGCAGTTCGGTGAAAAAGAGTCAGAATTGAGAGACGAAAGGTATCTTTTTTTGGACATATTGTTATTCAGTGGCAGAAGCTTCGGTAGATTTCACACGCCACTGCAGAAGAAGCAGATTATACAGCTGCCAGACAATGGCTCCTCCTGCTCCTGTCTTCAATTCACTGAATCTTTTATAGGTTTCACCTTTTAAAAGCGCCGCTTGGCAGAAGCCAAAGGGAGAAGCATCATTCATTTTCATAAGCACCTTATTTTGGGTCTCTCTCTGTCGGATAACAGGAATGATCCCGCGGCGTTCTGCCGTGGACGGACCCCAGAGATTAAAGAGCGAGGGATTTGTGAAGGAACACACTTCTCCTCGCGCTCTTAACACCGGGGGGCGAGACCGATGCAGAAAGGTGACATTTTGTGTCTATTTCGCCTCGCTATAGCCTGTTCAACTGCCCTACAAACTGCTCTAATTTCCACAGCAGCTCGTCTCCGTGCCGCGGCGGACCGCTGTGAGCGCAGTAAATGGCCCCTTTAGCTGGAGATGGCCTCTAAATTTAGCAGCAGCGCTGTCTGTAATTGTGCTTAGCCAAGCATCATTTGGCATTTTGGCTTTAATTACCATCTCCCTGCGGGCGGAGAGAGGCGATATGATGAATGGGGCGTCTCAGAATGTGACGCGAGTCTTCAGACGTCTGCTGCTGGAGATGATCAGATGGGCTCAGAGAGATCCACCGGAGCAGGAGAACCGCTTCAGAACGTTCCTCTGAAGAGAACAGCCCAGGATTCGTCCCGAGCGCTCTCTGGGACTCTGGGAGCTGTTGCTAAGCTGTTCTGAATGTTGCTAGGGATGGGCAAGTCATGCGCCATATTCTCCCCACGATAAGAATAAGTCCTGCGATAATAGTGATAAACTTAAGTTGTTGATACATTTCTGTGTGGAGCAACACACTGCCATGTTTTCTAAAATGACTTAAGATATTATGTTTTGTTTTCTGAAACCACAAGGGTTTGCTGGTAGTTTTTAGTGTTGTTGTGGAGTTCTAAACACACAGCGCCCCGTTAAACGCGCCATACGATGTGATGTCAAGTGTTCCTTTCTCTTTGGCGTGTCACAAGCTGTTAGTGCATGCATAACATCTCTAAAGTTGCAAAACCAAAGAGATATTCTTTATAAAAGTTAAGTTTAAACATGCCCCCTACATCAAGAAGTGGTAATATTTGCATGTGTGAAAGGACCTTAAACCATGTTGTGTGTGTGTGTGTGTGTGTTAGAGAGAGAAAGACAGGGTCACAGTGGAGTCAGTCTCGGCTGTACTGCTAATATAAACGAGCTCTGTGTCTGTCACACGACTCTGATCCTCTTTCATGCTTGAACTGATGGTAAAGCTACTAATGACATTATTAACTGTCTTTACATTTATTTTGAAAGCTGAACTCGAGATTACGGTAAGGAGCATTACATTTCTGTCAGCTGGTCAGAGACTGTGCTTGTGGGAGGGAGTGTCTTTGTAGAAAGTGATGTGTTTGAGGGAGGCGGGGCATAAATGTGTATAATGACACGGGTGTGACACAGGTATTACAAAGAGAAGGTTACTTTTCAGGACATTACCCATGTGTCCACTCTTCAGAACACTTATACCGACACAGAATGAAGATTTAGATAAATCTAAAAATGCCTGTACGTGTGTGTGTGTGTGTGTGTCTCCACAGGCAGCGAATCCGGGCTGTTGTTTGGAGGATTTTGTGCGCTGGTACTCTCCGAGGGATTATGTGGAGGAGGCGGTGGTGGATGAAGTGGGGCAGACAGTTATTCAGGGCGAGCTGAGCGTCCGGATGAAGATCCCGGGGAACATGTGGGTGGAGGCCTGGGAGACGGCCAGAGCTACTCCGGCCCGCCGACAGAAGAGACTGTTCGACGACACCAAAGAGGCTGAGAAGGTCAGAGAAACAAACATTTCTGATTAATTTGACACGTTCAGTTCAAACCACACAGACATGATCATTCTGTCTTTACCTGCTCACACGCGTCCCATGATTCCTTCACAGCAGCCAATCAGAGTGTAGGCCTGCTGGAAGTGGGTTAGCTTCAGTGAATGTTGGCTCTGGTGAAGGTCGCGTCTCTTTCTGTCCTTCAGCCGTCTGTCGCGTCCTCGTGGGGAAGCTGCGGGGTTTACTCTGAATTCATTTGCTGGTTTAATTTCCTCTGCTGTGTTTTGCTCCAGTAACATGTCCTCGGTGACAGTCGTGCATGTGTTCTGCAGAAAGTACAGTTAAAACCTTCCCAGCAGCCCCCCCTGCATCTGTGGTGCTCAACTTACAGTGGCCTAAAATTACACCTTCAGATAAATTGATGATTACATCACTTGATCACACTTACAGTTAGGAAAGACTGCATTCGTTAAAATAATTGAATTAAATGTTTAATATGAAAAAAACAATAGAAAACATCCTTTAACATGCATTATATTTTATGTCTTCTCTAATCAGAGATATATGCTTGAGTCGAGTGAGCAGAAAGTTTCATTTATGAAACAAAATTTACGAACAAAACCAGAAACACTTTGATGCTATCAAGAGAATAACTCTTCCTTCCCTTGTCAAAAAATCCCGAATCAACCAATCATGTGACCTTGGGGCAGGACTATCTGTCTTAAAAGCATCTACAGACCAATCAGAAAACGTGTGCGAGTGTTAGAGAGTGTGTGAGTGTTCGAGAGTGTGTGAGTGTGAGTGTTCGAGAGTGTGTGAGTGTGTGTGTTAGAGAGTGTGTGAGTGTTAGAGAGTGTGTGAGTGTTAGAGAGTGTGTGAGTGTGAGAGAGTGTGTGAGTGTGAGAGAGTGTGAGTGTTAGAGAGTGTGTGAGTGTGAGAGAGAGAGTGTGTGTGTGTGTGTGTTAGAGAGTGTGTGAGTGTGTGTGTTAGAGAGTGTGTGAGTGTGAGTGTTAGAGAGTGTGTGTGTGTTAGAGAGTGTGTGTGAGTGTGAGAGAGTGTGTGAGTGTGAGAGAGTGTG
>JAUCMU010000935.1:0-10183 GCA_032275025.1 Enteromius treurensis | reverse complement strand
TCTCTCTCTCTCGCTCTCTTTATTGTTTTTTTTTACACTGTTTTTATATAGGAGGTTTTTAATTTATTTCAGTTTAGTAGGCTACATTCGTTTTTATGCAGTATGCCAACTTTGTGCTAAGGCACAAATGGAATTAGTAATTATAATACCATACATTCCACAGCCAACCTGGAGCAATGTGTCGAACGTGTTTTTTAAACGACTATGTGGTTCAAAGGACTACGCCATCAGACATTAAAATGCGGTAGGAGTTACTGAACCGACCAGTGAACGAATCAACTGGTTGGAAAAAAAGTCAAATTTTCCAGTTTTTAAACTAACCTTACCTCTGTCGTTTTCAAGGCGGTTTTAGAGTCCAGCCCCCAACTTCAACCCAGTATCTTTGTTTCCTGTTTGCATACCCAGTCTTCTAAATGTAAACAACGGGAGCTGATGTGTGTTCAGGTGCTGAACCGCAGCAGTTGACCGTTTTAGCAATGGGGAGTACAGAAGAACCGGCAGTCAAAGCGCAGCGTTCATCGGTTCCACCGCGGAGCGACCATATCTCCTTCCTGGAGGGACACAAGCTGTACATCTGGGGTGGCTGTCAGGTGAGCTCTATAAAAAAGAAACAAAAAAAAAACATTGGGAATATTTTTCATTCTCTTAAACACTGTAGAGCTGAGTAGAGCTATCAAAATTGTTGAGGGTTGCTCAGTGAGTGTTATTATTATTTTAGTGCGTGGATGGACAAGAAACGTTTTTACCCAGTGATGAGATCTGGCTTTATGACATGGAGAGTGGAGTTTGGTAAGATGCCATGTTTTTATTTAAGAACTTGTCATGCTTATTAGTTAAAAAAAAAAAAAAAATTACATTTCCTGAATAGCTGGACATCAATATGTGTCCCTTCTTTTGTTCCTTGTGTTGTACTTTTGTGGCAAATATCAAGTACTTTTTTTTTTTTTTTACAGTATTCTACCTGCTGTGCTTTACTGCATTAAAACAGTGGGCGGTTCTAGAGTTACCTGAGATAGCAAAACAACATTTTCCCCTGAGTTTCAATTACATATTTGTGTGCGGTAGGTCTCGGAGGCCTATGGGTGGAGAGGTTCCTCCTGTTCTTTCACAGTCTTGTGGTGGATATCTTCAAGGCACACTTTACATTTTTGGGGGATGTGACATCGATAGCCACACCAACACGGTGAGCTGCTTTAGGAATGATATTATCATAAAGCATCACATCTCAAAGGCAGAGTAACAGGTTTGTCCAGAATGCGTCCAACATAATTGCATATCTTGTCTGTAACCTGATAGGGAATGTGATACTGTCATAATGTGCTCTGAATGTACCAACATTTCCCTCATATTAATAAAAGAAAATTTTTTTATGATACATCCTGGTAAAACTTTGTTTTGCAAATGTAGATGTCCACCACAAATATGTTTGCTTTCTGTACCCTTTAGGATGTTGGATATACTGTAGGGATATCAAGATTTATAACTCTAAGCAAATATGACTGAACAAAGCCTCAGTTGAAAGGAATCTATGCCACATTTCTGGAGAATGTTTTCTTTTTTTTTTCTGTTTGTTGCTCTGCCACTGACATGCAGAGAGAACAAAGAAATAATATAATTGCACTTCCCTCCATACAAATTTATTTTTATGATTTTTTTTTTTTCAATTCCTGCTTTTTGATCCACCTAAAATGCAATCTAAAAACCCTGCAAAAGATTTAGGATATTACCTTATGTTTAAAGCTACTGGTGGCATTTCTCAATCAATCAATCAATCACTTTTATTTATATAGCGCTTTTAACTATACAGATTGTAGCATAGCACTGAACATTATCAAATAGGAGAATAGAGTGATGGTAATGTATAATGACGAGATTAAACTATTTATTTATTAAATGCAGAGATGGTCTCTGTAATTAAAACGACAATTATAACTAGAAATTAGGTGCCTCCAACTAAGCAAGCCAGAGGTGACAGCGGCAAGGAACCAAAATACCATCCATAAGAGAATGGAGAAGAAAAAAAAACCTTTTGAAAAACTAGGCTTAGTTGGGGCCAATTCTCTTCTAGCCGGACACCCAGCACCTAATTTCCAGTTCAATATTAAGCACATTTCAGATTGTGCAAAGGACTTATAACGTGTGTGTGTGTGTTTGTGTGCATTTGATTTTCTGGCATCTCTTTGATCACCATCTGATCTGGATACAGACTGAGAAACACAATAAGAAAAAGACAGACTAACATTTGCGTTTATGCCATTCTTTTTACGATATAACGAGTACATTGTATGTTAAGGGTAGTGTTCTTGGAGTGTAAGCCAGAGTAAAGAGATGCGTCTTTAATCAAGATTTAAACTGACAGAGTGTGCCTGCCTCCCAAACAGTATTAGATAAATTGTTCCAGAGTTTTGGTGCTAAATAGGAAAAGATCTGTCACCCACAGTAGATATTGATATTCTTTGTATTATCAAATGGCCAGAGTTTTGAGAACACAACGGACTTGGAGGACTATAATGTGATAAGAGCTCACTCAAGCACTGAGCCGCTAAGCCATTCAGGTCTTTATAAGTAATTAACAAGATTTTTAATATATACAATGTTTAATAGGGAGCCAGTGCAGTGTTGACAGAGCCAGGCTAATATGCTCATACTTCCTGGTTCTAGTAAGGACTCTAACTGCTGCATTTTGAACCAGCTGTAGTCTATTTATTTATTTAATTATTTTCTATATCAAAACATGCAGTGCGTGCAGTAAGAGCATCTACTGTGTTTACTTGCCCAAAACACACAAGGAAACACATTGTGAAAAATAACATTACAAGCAATCACCACGTATGTCTATGAAACATGTATTTCTCTAACTACCCTTTAAAACTAGTTGTCTGAATAGGGTTAAGTCTACTTGTCTCTGCCTCCACTTCCAGGAGAAGAGGATCCACTCTTATATCAGAGCTGCCTCACCGTATCAGGAAGCTTCCCAGCAACTAGCGTGTCTTAAGTTTTATGAAAGTAAAGGAACAGTTCTAAAAAGATCATACAAAATTGAAACCCTAAAACGAAAAGTCAGTTTCCAACCACTTTATTCTTTGAGCCTTTTAAAAGCACTTTTCCCAAACATGGTGAATTCTTTGCAGTTCCAAGGAACTGTGTAATCTTTGAGAAATTGCTGGTTTTATTCTCAAGTAAATAAACCACTACACTCGATGTATAAAATAAATAAATAAATAATCACACTCACCATATACATATAAAATGCTCTACCAATTCCTAAGGGGGAAAACGTAAACAATAAACCAACTCCAACTTTATAGTAAATAAGACACTTAAGACATTCCAATTAATCCCACTGCAAGGGGTCTGCCTGTAGTGGGCACTCATGCAACACAATCAGTGACGTACATCTAAATAAATAAGCTGGAGGGAAGTTTGCGATAAAAGCACATAAAAAACGGAGTAGAACGCAGTCCTGGAGCGTCGCTGTTCTGCAGAGTTTAGCTCCAAAAATCAGGGATGGGTCTCTCACTTTTGTTTGTTTCTATGGGCTGAATGGCAACACAGAGTACTTGGCCTTCTTGGGGTCTCTGGGGGACTGGAGACACCGTAGTTTTGCTTAGGGGCTTCAACGCTCACGTGGGCAATGCTAATAACACCTGGAGAGACGTGATTGGGAGAAACGGCCTGCCTGATCTGAGTTGTTGGACTTCTGTGCTAGTCACAGTTTGTCAATAACAAACACCATGTTCGAGCATAAGGATGTCCACCAATACATGTGGAACTAGGACACTCTATGTCCGGGGTTGATAATTGACTTAACTTAACTTAAGTTAACTTAACTTCCGGCTATGTCTTGGACACTTGGATGAAAAGAAGGGTGAAGCGTTCATCTGATCAGCACCTGGTGGTGGGTTGGATCTGCTGACAGGAGGAAGCTGGACTGATTCGGCTGGCCCAAACATTCTGTGAGGGTCTGTTGGCAATGTTTGGCAGAGCCCCATGTCAGAGAGGTCTTCAGCTCACACCTCAAACAGAACTTTGACCGTATCCCAAGGGAGGTTGGCGACATCAAGTTGAAGCAGTGCCCTGCCAACATTGTACACAGTGGGGGTGGGAATCTGCTGACTTCGACTGGGGTCATTGTTGGGTGGTGGAAAGAATCAGAGAATCTGCTCAATTCCACCGACGCGTCTTCCACTGAGGAAGCAGAGGTAGGAAGCCCCAGAGGAGGACTTGACCATCACCAGGGCTAAAGTCGCTGAGGAATTTAGGAATAGATTACATCGGATGCCGGCAGTGTTGAGAATCAACACCTCCAAGTCTGAGGCCATGGTTCTCAGTCGGAAAAGGGTGGCTTCAGGTTGGTGGGGAGTTCCTGCCTCAGGAGTTTCAGTATCCTGGAATCTTGTTCGTGAGTGAGGGAAGGTTGGAACAGGAGATCGGCAGCGGGAACGGTGCATCCTCTGCAAAGTAATATGGTCGATGTACTGGTCTGTCGTAATGAAGAAAGAGCTAAGCTGCAAGGCAAAGCTCTCGTTTTACCAGTTGATCTATGTTCCTACTCTCACCTATGGTCATGACCAAAAGTACGAGGTCCCAAATACAGGCTGCTGAAATGAATTTCTTCTGCAGGGTGGCTGGGCTCTTCCTTAGAGATAGGGTGAGGGCCGCGGCCACAGGAGTTTGGAGTAGACCTGTTGGTCCTCCACATCAAGACGAGTCAGGTGAGGTGGCTGAGGCATCTGTTCCGGATACATCTGGGGCGCCTCGCTGGGGAGGTGTTCCTGGCACGTCGCACCGGGAGCAGGCCCCCGGGAAGACCTAGGACACGCTGGAGGGACTATGTTTTTTGACTGGCCTAGAAACACCTACTGTAAGCCTTCTCCAGAAAAAGCTGTAGGAAGTGCCTGGGGAGAGGTAAGTCTCGGCATCCCTTCTTAAGATTCCTGCCCCTGCAACCTCGCCCCGGATAAGCAGAAGATAATGGATGGATCCATCTAAATAAGGAAAGTACCCTATCTGAACAATGGAGGTCCTTGACATTTTTTATGCACACGGCATATGATACATATGAACAGATTAAAAAAATTACAATAACCAAAAGTCTTAAACTCTGTTAAAAATGGTATAATGAACATCTTCCAAAAATAAACCTACAAACAAACAAACAAACAAAAAAAAAACACTGGGCACAAAACCAATCTTCTGCTATGGACATTCCAGCCCTTTGACCTTAACCCTGTAGAAAAGAGAGAAAGATAAAGCCAGTCAAGTGGATGAAAATTATTAGAAGGCCATGATAGACAAGGGCCAGTGAAAGAAATCTCACTTTATGAAAAGTACCATGGGATTTTATATGGCCACAGAGAGACAGGACAGGTTTAACATCTTATCCGAAGGATGGTACTTTTTGACAATAAAATGTCCCCATTACTCTACTGAACCGCTAGGGCCCACATATACAAAACGTTGAGCCGACCCTTCTGGCCTCTCTAACACCTCTTCCAACAGAAACCTAGTTTTCTAAGAAGGTCTCCCATCCAGGTACTGATCAGCCCCGCTTAGCTTCTGTGGACAACCAGTCTTGGGCTGCAGGGTGACATTGCTGTGGCCGTAACCACCCTGCAGTGAAAGGTTAGATTTTTGTGAATTAAAAAAACAAAAAAAACATCAAAAGGATTAATAATACATGTTTATTTTCACAGCTGCCTTTGATCATATTTATTAATAATACCAACAATTCTGACCACGAGTACGTGTGTTTGATTTGAAGTGGTGCTGCACAGTAACTAGTGTATGACATAAGAGCGATAGGAGAGCAGACTGATCCTAATGCTTTACTTATGCTCTCACGGTACAGTGTTGTCATACACTGATCATTCTACTCAATCTTGCTGCACGCTGAACCACACTGAATTATACACTGATTACCAATTTAATAATACACAGTGTAATTTTCTCATGCGCTTGTCAAGTTTTGATATTGGTGTAAAACTTTTTCCACATTGTTCACAGATAAAGCACTCTTTCTAGTGTGAATTCTTATGTGCACTTTTAGACTTTCATGTTGACTGAAACTCTTTCCACACTCAGGGCAGACGTAAGGCTTTTCTCCAGTGTGAACTCGCATGTGCTTGTTAAGGTCTCCTTTTTTAATGAAACTTTTTCCACACTGCTGGCAAGTAAAAGGCTTCTCTCCAGTGTGAATTCTCATGTGCCCTTTAAGGTCTCCTTTTTTAATGAAACTTTTTCCACATTGTTGGCAGGTGAAAGGCTTCTCTCCAGTGTGAATTGTCATGTGCCCTTTAAGGTCTCCTTTTTTAGTGAAACTTTTTCCACACTGTTGGCAGATAAAAGGTCTCTCTCCTGTATGAATCATCATGTGGTGATTAAGGTTTGTTTTTACACTGAAACATTTTCCACACTGTTGGCAGGTAAAAGGCTGTTCTCCAGAATGAATTCTCATGTGCACATTAAGCTCTTCTTTATATGTGAAACGCACTCCACACTGTTGACAGATATAAGGTTTTTCTCCAGTGTGAACTCTTATGTGCCTGTTAAGATTTCCTTTTTGATTGAAACTTTTGCCACACTGACTGCACACATAAAGTTTCTCTCCAGTGTGAACTGTCATGTGTCTGTCAAGGCTTTCTTTTCGTTTAAAACTTTTTCCACACTGTTGGCAGATAAAAGGTCTCTCTTCTGTATGAATTATCATATGGTTATTAAGGTTTCTTTTTCTATTAAAGCTTTTTCCACAATGTTGGCAGGTGTAAGGTTTCTCTCCAGTGTGAATTCTCATGTGCACATTAAGGTCTGCTTTACGTGAGAAACTGACTCCACACTGTTGGCAGGTGAAAGGCTTCTCTCCAGAGTGAAATATCATGTGGACTTTTCCATGTTCATTGAGACCGTTTTCACACTGAAAAGGGGTGAAATAACTTTTAGTTCCTGTTCTATAAGTTGTTTCCTGTGAGCAAGTATGTGGCCAACTGAAAGATTCCTCTTCAGTTTTAAAATCATGATGAGTCTCATATTGTTCTTTCTCTTCCGTTTCATTTGGTACTATACACTCCTCTTTCAGCGACATGAGGTCTATGGTGAAAAAAACAAACGAAAGTTAGCCAAGTTAAACAGCACAAAGAAAGAGGTGCAACAACAACCGTTTTTTTTTTTTTTAAATTCATATTTTGGCAGAGAAATAATTTTAAATATAATTTTATTTGCCAATAATTATCTAATTAGACTTGTTTTATTTAGTAAAAACTAAAAGTTATAGGACTCATTCTATAATATAATCCATTAGTACATTTGTTGTCCCGGTCTGTAACTGTCAACTCTGTTACCTAGGTAGACTAACAATGCTGACAACTGTGTAACAGAATTGACATTTTCAATATTGTAGTAACAGAGCTGACTTTTAAAAAAAAAAAACTCTTGGTGTAAAAAGTTTTTAGGTTAAGATATTTTTTCAGAGAGAGCATAGACTCGTTTCAGTGCTTACAATCAATGAGTAAGTAAGTGACATAATTTCCTGTTACTTACACAGTTCTGAGGGATAAATCCACCAATTTAGGCAACAGATGGAAGCCTCTGACCAGGTGCAAGACAACTGCTGGCAGGCCAAAGGCTTGTGTGTTTTTACGACTGATCAAGAGATTTGTTTGGGCTGGACTATTTAAGGTGAAAGAGTGCAACAGCACAGGAGCAGAATAACCTCCACTTAGGCATTCTTTTAAATTAAAACCGAATTGAATTCACATTGTTTAATTATGTAATTGGCTTGATATAATTTTACCTGACGAATAAACATTATTTCTTGATGCATTTTGGAGTGCTGCACTCATTTACGACCAGTAGATTGCGAGAGACGCTTTAGTGCGCATAAGTATTATGGCTAGAATATATGACAAACTGGGAGCTCAAGAAAATAGAGCAGCAGGCATGTTTTCTCTGAAGACCCCCAGATTCCTGCTATCACTTTAGTTAACATGTTGGAATTGATAAGACTAAGTAAAACTATCTTTTTGTAATAAGCAAGCAGTATCTGACAAAAAGATATTAGTCAAAATCCCCAACCTCTGAGTAATTATCAGAACTAGCGAGCTTATGTAACGAGATGGCGATCCAGCTGACGCCAGACTCTGACGACTCAAGGTCCCACAGGGAACGGGTAAATAAAAAAAATATAACTGTCTAGAATAATCAAGTCTCAAAATTAATATAACTAAAAGCAACAAAAATTTTGTATTATAATTTTAATATCAGAGAATGTAAAAATTGGAGAGAGATTTAAACGAGGTAATCATAAGAAGTAAATTTAGAAACCAAAATTAGGAGAACTGAAGCGTTGGGAAGCAAGACATCCAGGCCAGTAAACCGGAACCTTACAACAGTCTAAAATTCCGATTCACAAATATGTGTAAATAAGTGTGTTTTGTCATTTAAACATCTTTATAAATGATCTTGATCGTGATCTGTAACATGAGATGGGCGCCGCCATGTTTATTCGCACTGCAGTCCCGTCAGTCGGATTTACAGCACATAAATTCATGAATTTCCTCCCGAGATACATGTGAGTAAGTGGCTGGTGAACTGAGTGAAGAATAGAGTGTACTTTATAGCTACTTACACTATGATTATCTGATATGAATAAAACATTAATTAAATTTGAATGGGTTGTTATTGTTGCTTCCATTGACATCTTTGTGTCTTTTACAAGCTCTAAATGTATTGTTTCGCTAGTGCTTATGGGTATTTAAATGAAACCTAAAATATGCATTATGTGGTTAAGAACACTGTATAGATGTGATAATATGACAAACACAGCGCACTTCTCTCTCTGGCTCAGCGTCAGCAAACGCGCGAAAGCTCAGTTTGAATTTGGCAGTTATGTGACGTCACCAAACGTTCTAAATCCCATATGTGGGAAGAGACTTCCAGGGGCACGAAACAAAAAAATCCCATATCTGGAACAGTCCCGCTCAAAAGGTTAAAGGCAAAATATGGTATGGTAACAGAGTTGACGCAAGAATTGGAGATTCGTTCGAGTTTATAAACTATAAACTACTCCAAACAGTACCAACACGGCAAAAAACAGACCGTTGTCTCAGTCAGCGTCATGAACTTCTCGAGGTACAGCCTCTGTGAATCCCCTCTCGGGATCAATTCCTCTCCGTCCTCTGCCAAAAAAAAATGTATTTCTTGCGTGTTCGCCCAAGCATGTCACGCGTCCGGTGCAGAGAGGCGCTAATACCAAAAACCTCATAGCCAACTGCAGTAAGAAGTCACTGACATTAATGCAACTGCATTGGCCCGTGTATGGTGGTGGCGTCATGTACTGATCTAGGATCAGTGATCCTGCATTTCCGATTTGTGCTTAAGCGTCAGAAATGCTTGGGAAATGTAACGTTAGCTTGTGTGGACGCTAATGTGCTACTTAATCATTAAAATAGCTTCGCTACTGAAAAGCTATTTGATTCGGAAAATAGCGACGCTACCCACACGCTACTGAGAAATGTAGTTAAACTAGTAGCGTCCCTACTTGTAGCGACGCTACTGCCCATCACTGACTGTAACATCGTGTAATTAATAACAATTAGTAAAGAATTTTAAGTAAATTAAAATAATAAAAAAATATAACCATTTAAAAAAAATAGAAAAAATAATGACTTTGTTTTTGCGGGGACACCCAATTATAGCATCACCCATTAAAGAAATATTTTTGTTTAAAAAAATCCCATTGATCTGCTTCAGAAGACATGTGTTAGTTCAGTGGTAAACAGTGTTGTGCAAGTTACTGCCAAACTGTAATATATTATATATTACTTGTTACTGCTATGTAAAAGTAATTCCTTACATTGCAATATTACTAATTCAAAATTGCAATGCGTTACATGACTCTTGTATTACTTTTGAGTTACTTTCACCAAAATACATAGAGCGTGGCGTCAGCGCAGCTGAAGAGTTTTGCATTTAAATACATGCAATAGACTAAAGCTTGTCACAGCTTCAGCAAAAGTAGCCTAATTACCAGGAATGCCACAAAGTGCCACAAAGATAAATTTCCTGACTCGCCATCTCCTCTGATGCACCTAAGTCATCTTTATGGATTAATTAAGTAAGGGATAATGTACAGGCAGCCGGTAGTTATCGCAGAAATAAGCCCCGACAGTGTGATCAGGACCCGACG
>JAUCMU010000934.1:0-10183 GCA_032275025.1 Enteromius treurensis | reverse complement strand
AAATATTTACATGTACATATTTATATTAATATAACTGATATTATATATAAATGTTTTAAATACATACATGCTTGTGTTTTCATTTATAGATACATAATAGACACAGTACACAGATATATATTATGTAAACAAAAACTTTTATTTAGGATACGATTAATCAAGAGTAATCCTAAATTGTATTATTAGCAATCTGCATTCCAACTTCCTTTATTTTAAGTTGCATATTAAAAAGATATTTAAGGCCATTTTTATTAGACATAGTATTCATGATAAACATGTTGAGTTGCCAGATTGCATCAGTTATAAGTTGCATTTTGCTATAAGCTACAGTGAAATATCCAGTTTATTAGTAATTATACAAACATAACTGAATGTTTATTTCTGCAGTTGACCCATCAGACTCCAGTTTTGCCAGAAAGCCATGATAAAGTGTTGAAATATAGTACAGTGGCACTGGGACTTCAATGTTTGCATCACTCCACTTGTCTGTGTTCATTGCTTTTGAGGTCAGTTCATCTTATTAGTAAGTAAGTTATTTGCTTTGAAAGGAAATGGGAAATGTCATTCGCTCTACTAAATTGATTTCAGACCAGCTTTCAGTCTGTGTGTTGCTTTGTGACGGGAAAATGCTAATGCTTTAGCTTCCTTCGGCACCAGTACTGCTTAATTAATACTGCTGATATGTACAGATTAATTTAAAGAACCTTCTTACCGAACTGTCTTCCATTACTGGTGGTGGAGGTTCATGGATAATCTGCAGAGAGAGAGAGAGAAAGAGAGAGAGGACTGAATAAAAGATAAACAACATCACATGAGCCCACTCATGCTGGCATGTCAGACCACATGCTCTCCAAAGTTAAAAAACAGGTTTTTTTTTCTTCCACTGACATGTCAAAAGACCCAAGTAATGTTTTCAGTGTGTGCCAGAAAATCAGGTTACACAAAAACACATGGCTAAGGAATTGCACCCCTCCTCTCTCGTTTCAGTGTGTTTACAAGCAAGTTTAAATGACCTAGAAATCTGGAGACCAGATCTGAATGCTAGAAGGCAAGACTGAGTGGTAAGCTTTTCCAGGTAGAGAAGTAAAAATTATTATTTACTTGTTCAGAAGTCACTTGCACCACAGCATTTAAGCAATTTGCAAAACAGAACAGGGCATCAGGAATAAAAAAACAACAACAACCATAAAATTATAATTATGCAATAATCACTTGACCTTTGATCCATTTTGGGGAAAAGTCACTGATCATAATATTTTAGAATCATAATATTTATAATTAAATGTAGACAATATAAACAAAAACAATAGTTTATAATAATTTAACCATGGTTTTATTGCATTAACCATTTTTGTTTTCAATAAAAATAGTAAAAAATAATAAATAAATACATAAGATACATTATAAATCTCACAAATTTGACCATAATTATTTACAAATTCCATCTTTAGACCTTAAGAAGCAGCTGTTCTTATCAAATAGCTGTTTACAATATGAATTCTTTTTGCTAAACTCTGTGCAGAATGACAGTTAAAACTGAAACTTGTGGCTTTGGTTATACAGTATGATGTGACATACAATATGTTTTTTAAAGGACATTCAGAAGCATCATGTGAAAAGGCAGTGACATTTTGTGTCACTGTTAAAACTGTTAAAGTATTTAAAAAGGAAATCCACTATTCATCCTCATGCAAAACAATTGTGAAATAGCACATCATGTTGTTGATCTGAAATTCTGGGAATCATGTGAAAAACAAGGACAGAGACATTAAAAATGCCCGAGTGTAGTAGTAATTCCAACCCTTTTGCTTTCAGTTTGGATTGAAGGGAAAATAATTTAATTAGATGTTTTCATAAACAGTTCTTGCTGTGTTCTAGTTATGACAGAATGATCGCATTTATGAGTGAAAGCATCTGATCAGCACCATAAAGTCACAATTACCAGTGAGAAACATTTCCGAGTTGTCAAATTAAAGTATAAATGGTTGAAGCAAATTGTTATTGAACAATTGTAAATACTGATGGTACCATTTAGTTTGTACATATTTGTTGTTCTATTGATAAAGCTGATTAAAATAATGCTTATTTAGTTGGTTTTGCAACAAATCTGCCCATCACTGTCAGCCAGATAGAGTAGGCCTATGAATAAAACTTAATTTTATTGTACCAGTGCTAAAAAGTTCCCTGTTTGAGAAAAAGGCTAAAAAAATCATATCATGTTATAATTAAGATTTCGGAATTTATAGGCAGAAACTTCCAGAAAGGTCTTGAACACACAGTTATCATATAGGCCTAGCTAGTGTCTGATATACTGGGTATCCTACAGCTTTGTTCATTATGGGGGAGTGTTCCAGTTTCGTCTGTACCTCCAGTAAAACATTAGCATTACACTACTTGGCAATCAATAGATCTTAATGAAATTGAGAATGGTTGCTTTTCTTCCTTGTTATTTCAAAGGTCAAATCACAATTTCATTTTCCATGGTAACAAAGAATTACTTTCCCAAACAGAGCGTGCCCCCTTTAGCGCACAGAGCCTTTTCAAGTGGCAGACAGACAATATTACTTCGTATAAACAGACACGTTTTTTTCCATTTTGTAAAAACATTCATTTCGTAAGACATTTTGCTTAGCAGGTTTGAACTTGACCAACACAGATGGTATTTAAAGTCTAAATGACCCTGTGTTAATAAATAAAGCAAAGCTATTTAAACATAGCAATAAGCTAATACTAATTCAGTCCATGTTGGCCAACAGCTGGTCTCTTTGGAAAATGATCGCAGCTGAGAGGGATTTCAGCCGGTTTAGCTGGTTCAACCATGAATTTGGGCTCAACACTCCTCTAACATAGGAGTGACTCATTTCTTCTCTTTTCCTGTTGTGCCTTTCCAGACAAATTCCAGACACATCTAGTTCTTCTGATATTGCTCAGTTGGACCTCGCTGACAGTTATTATATGTCTCTCAGAAATCAAGAGAAAGGCCAGGCTTGGGTCTCAAGAGGTGGCAAATGTTCAATCTCTGCAGGATCTAGCATGGGCATCGAACCTAGACCTCCACCAACATGCCTTGCATCTACCACCTAATAAAATTAGTTTTCAGGTACTTCTGGAGGCCTTGATCAGCTGGCAGGAGCTGAATTAGCATTGAATCTAAACTCTGTAGGACAGTGGCCCTGCAGGAGCAGGATTTGACACCCCTGATCTAAATCATGTTATCATTCATGTTAGAAGAGATCAGAGGTGTCCGATGCATAATTTGAGCTCCAGCTTGCTCCAACACACCAAACCTGGAAGATTCTAGTGATCTCATGAATTTCTGGTCCAGATGTTTAACTGAGGTTGGAGCTAAACTCTGCAAGATGCTGTTCCTCCAGGAGCAGAATTGGACATCTTGGGCCAAGATCATAGCAGGTTCTTCTGTTAATTATATTAAAGTCTCTATCAAAACCATCTTATTGACCAGTATGAGGTAAGTTTTGGGGTTTTGGCTGGTCACCATCGAGGTTACATTGGTTAAGCTAGTATACGTGGATGATTAACCAATTTGTGCAATATAACAGAGACCTTCAAGTACGAGATATTTAGTAGCTTGTCTGTGTCCCCCCTCCACAGAAAACCCTTAACGGTCAGCGAAGACATTGACAAGTTCTAAATACCCCAGACAAGATCTGGACAGTAGACAGGACCTGGACAATTCAGTCCTTTACTATGGCAGCTGGAGATACTACAACTCTTCATTTCCACCTAATACCAGTGTGATGCAATATCACATCAAGTTTGTCCCGTTTTCCATTCCATTTCTGTCAACTGATGAAGTTTGGGTTCCTTGCCACTGTTGCCTTTGGCTTACTTAGCTGGGATATGAAAGACACTTAATATGCATTGACATTATAAGATGAGAACACAAGTTTTTCAGCTGAATACTATTGTCTTCTGCTTTAAAACTTAATTTTTTCATAATCTACAACATTGACACTTGCCTGGTTTCCATTACAGATTTGCACACACCTTTTGAGATATTTTACGTAATGTGAAATAAGGGAATTTCCATTTATCCAATGTTGATCCATTTATCAAAATAGGTTCCGTTGAGGAATGTTGATAGGTTTATCGTGCCACTGCACTAGCTATTATTTCTTCACTCCCCTGACCTTAAGAGGTATGCTAGTAACTCAATGCATCTAACCTCCATGCTGGTTGAAACTGTTTTGATTGTTGCTTAGAGTGTTGCAAATAGGACTAGTTACACAAGTAAAAGAGCAGCATTGTCCAGTGTTGTAGTCAGGACCAGCTCATTTGACTAAGCCAATAAAAAGACCAAATTGAGTTTCTTTGAGTCAAGACTGGTTCAAGACCAATTTCACAGGCTCCCAAATCCATGATAGGTCTAGTTGCTTTTCCCCCTCTAAATTCTAATACTCAAACTATATCTGTGTAAAAGAAGGTTTCACATCTGTAGATCTTCTGGAAAAGCAATGAGGAAACTCACTTCTGACGTTTGACCTTGAGAGTTCAAAGGTGATGTCTGATCTAAGAGTTGTTGAACCAATTTGTCCACAAATCCCAAGTGGCCTTGACTCTGTGTGAGTCTAATATACTCAGTCAGGGCTTAACAAGTCATAACTGGACAAATGGGGCATGAAAACTAACCCAACACAGCCTACACAGACTGCCTGGACACCACTGGAGTTCAGCCAAGCAACAGAAATGCTCATTACATGGTCAAAACAAACAAACCTGGAAGAAAGATCAGGCAACAACCAACGGTGCAAAGGTACAGCTACCCTTTAAAGAAAACATCTTATTCGCCTACAGTATGTGTCCCTATAGGCCCGTCACATTTAAAATGTCTCTTAGGTAATGGAGTTTAGCTCAAATCGTGCTGGTGTACTTATATAATTATTGGAAAAATAGAAATCCAACATGTTTGTTAGATATGAATCCTAATTGAACATATTCATCTTTTATATGAGGGGAGTGCAGTTTTGGCCCAGTGTAAGCAAATCATCTGCCACCTCTAATTCTCATATGTAGTGGTTAGAATTTAATAATATGATCTTTAAATCTTCTTAATTTGTTATTGATCCATTCTCAGTCACCAATATCTCCTGACATTAGAACCATGGCATGCTCTGTACTTATCCTTGTATGTTGGTTTTCAACCATTTTATATATCTGCACTATTTTGCCTTTGCTTTTATATATTAACATGGGCTTTGTGGATGTGTTTAACATAGATACAACTAGCACATTCTACAAAGTTAAAAGGACTTCAGTTTGTAAGAAAACTTTTAGACCTTGCTTCCTTTCTTTTAAATTCTGTGGCCCTATGTCTCACAGTTTTAAACACAAAGGTATTCGGTGTTATGCTTTCACTTTAATTTGCCTTGCTTACTAAATCAGTTACTTATATTTAGTAGTATGCTTAAAGTAGATGAAACAAAAAAGTATCCCTCGGATTTAGTAAAAAATGTGTGCAGTCACATCCTATTCAGTTACATAACTTTCTGATTAACTACCACAATACGAGTCATAATTTGAAAAAATAAACTATCTAGTCCAAACCGTGTCCTGAAATCATAACTTTGCTACAAATTTGCTGTTCAACCCAAACTGGTGCAACAATATACAAAAATATTTAATGCAGGTGGTTATGTAGTAATGTTTTTTATTTTTTTCTGTAAATAATGAATATGGCACCTGAGGACTACTTGTTTAAATTTTGTTGTTTCTATTGTTTTGGTTTATTTCCAGATCTTTGATTAAACTGTTGGTCTCTCTTACGTCATACTCCTTCCAAGTTTCCCCTGCAGACTCAAGCACATGTTCCCTCATCAACTCCAAATGTCATACTAGGAAAAAAGGCTACAGTTTTCTTCCAATGAGAGCTGTACCTGTGACCACACAAGTTTGCAGTGCTCTTCCTTAGTGTTTGTTGAAACTACAGTTTGAGGAACACCGAATCGTTGAACCGTGTTGGTACTGTAACAATGGAACTTGTGACCATAGTTGGTGCTATTTGGAAACACACCCAACCCCAGGTTAGGAAATGCAGTTTTTTTGTGCAATTCTGCAGATGCAGACTTTGTGCAGGTCCTAATATGTAGCAGGACTTTTATTTGAGTAAGCTCAAGATTTTCCATATAGAGGACTCACCACAGTGCAGCAGAGAGGCCAAAACCACCAGAGAAGAGCCAGAATCAGCAGTAGCATCACTATCAGTAGTGCTATGGCCAGGATCGTACCATCAGACTGCAGGGAGGAACAGATACGAACACTTCTCTAAGTAGGACTGTTTTTTGTTATGACATCAGATCCAAATGACATTTAGAAAAACATTTGGAAAATGTAATGGAACAATAAGATGATGTCAGCTGTTTGGTTTCTTTAGTTTAAACAATGGTTGCATGACAGGGTGCTAGCAATGAAAATAACAGATGATGCATGCTGAAAGGGATGGTTATTAAACGAGGGGATGTTACAAGTGATCTCACTGGGAGATCCTCATAACCCACTGGCTCGTGAGAAGCTATTGGATTTGTCTGGCAGGAAACACATTGTGCTTTCTAAAGAGCTTTGACTGGCACCACTTTATAGTCATCAGATATTCCTGCGATCATTTTAATACATTTTTCAGTGCAATTTTATTTTCATTCCCAGCCTGTTGAACCTTTTGTTTACGTTCCTTTAGCACATTTTTCACAGCAATTTGGCTGCATTTTCAAAAGCTAAAAAACTAAAGCAATGAGTGTTAGCCGGTGAATCATTTTGAGTAATACTGCTGGTTCAAGTCTTATGATTAACAAATCACAATTATATTTTTCAGTTGCAGGAAATATTTAAAATACAGTTCCAGCAGCAAGCCATTTCTTCGAACATAAAGCAATTTGGTACACGAATAAAAAACTTGGGGTAAATATTTATTTGTTTCGTTGTCTAATAATTTATACTTTTTTTCATTTGGCGCTCATTACAAGATCAACCGTGACAGTAATGTTTTTTACAATGTTACCTAAAATTTCTTTCAACTTTCCTTCATCAAATAATCCTAAGAACAATACCTCCACACATTCCACCCATTAAGTGGCTGTTTCCAGCATCCCAGCTTCAAAACCTACCTAACCAGCATATACTGTTTTTTTTCAGCAGGGAGGAGTAAACTTTTTAAAATATATTATAATCTGAAACCGTTATTAGGTTGGCTCCTGAATGCTAAGTTTCTTTCTTTCTTCTTCTTGCAATGTGCAATATCATGCATCATGATAAAATGTGTTAGCTGTATGCTAGCGACATGATAATCATACTAGAAACATATTAGCAACATAATCATGGTAATCATGCTAGAAACATGCTAGGGACATGATAAACATGCTATAATTCAGGCTAGCAACAAGCTAGTAAAATGGTAATAATGTTAGCCACATACTAATTAGAACACAACCTGCTAATCATGCTAGAAACATACCAGTGACATGCTAAGAACACTGTAAAGAATTGCTAACAACATGCTAATTATTATAAAACAAACTAACAATAATGCAAATCATGCTAGCATGGCGTGCTATGTAAACTTTCAAACTTTTTTGTAACTGCTTTTTGGCTTTCTCAACCCAACCTCAAAGTTTGTTCACAATCTAATCTAGTTTTAATCTGTAATAACATTTCACAATATGGTTTTGACCAAATTAATGCAATCTTGGTTCAGTAACAAAATAAAACAAATAAACCGGTGAACAGTAGTGTACAGTAGCTTTCCCAAAACTGGTTGTCAAACACATTTAATAAAGCTTGAAATATGATTAAGAATAATACTTACACAGCTTACAGTGGTGATAGTAACAGAACTAGAGATAAAACTCAGGCCTTCATTCATGCTAACGTAAAGGGAGGCTGCCCTGCAATACAAATAATGTAAAAACATTACTTAAATCTACATTGCATTCCTTAACGAGCCACATTTAACATTTCTGCCAATAGAAAGAAAGTACAAATATTTATCTGATACACTTACGTTCCCTCCTCTCGAAGAACAGGAGCTGGACAGAGCAGATACGTGTCCTCCACTACCAATGGCTTCACCACTGGTAAAAGAGACAGTTTGTCAGTCCCATTTCATTGAATCAAATGTTTAAGGTTAGAACCTAGAAAGAACTCTTATGCAAGGCACTTAACCCCCGGTGGCCCTGAAGTTTCCAAAAGAAAAGAGAAGTGGGTCATGGATTACAGAACAGGGGTAATGGAGCCATTGCTCCAAAACCTCTGATAGTCAAGGGCCTCCAACTGAGACGGCAGTGGAGTCCTAAGATCACCCAAAAACAACAAACTGCAGATGTATATCTCTCAGATGCAACTCTGAGTTACTACACTCAGAAAAAATTAAATGGACAAATTGGTGCTTTAGTACTTGACACAGCTAAAGCAAGACTGCAGAAAAACATTTACAAATATAACACTTCTGTGTTTTTCTTCATCCCGTAGAAAGCTGTTTGTTGGTGTAGGCGCTCGGCTCAAATCCCGAAGATTCTGAATTCTGGCAGAGGGTCATGTTGTGATTGTGCTTTATTGGGCTGTTTACCCATAGCACATGAGGGAAGGTCATGTTGTACTTCTAAGTAAAGACATGTGCTCAGAGTTGCGACTTGCGTGATAAATCAATAAGAATTACTGTTGATACCAAATTGCGTCTGAGCCTTTCGAGAGCTAAATGGCCACTGGGATAAATTTAACAGCTCTTGTGTTTCTTATGCAATCATCTGACCGCATAGGCGTGAATCCTACCTCCGAGTCTGTGCATCTCTTAAAAGTGTTTTAAAAGTTGTTCTTAAGTTGATGTTAATGAATAAAGTGGTCAGAGTAGTGCTGATAACATTAGCTTGTGTGGTAATGTGTGTGCGTCTCTGAGGAAGACAGAGCGGGAGAGATAGAGTATGTGCTTGCCGTACATAACAAAAAGAAATGTGTGGCAAAATATGGAAATGAGCTGTCATTTTTATCATATTGATTATTATATTATTTGTTTGGCCAGTGTCGTTGTGGGCTTTGGTTATTTTGCTGTTGGAAGATTTTTGAAATAATAGAAACCATTCGGTAAAGTGATATAATGTGGTCAAAGAGCTGGCTGGAAGTATGTTCGCTGTGCAGTTTCACTGAAAATAATTGCACACCTTAAGCTTAGAATGATCATCAGACAATCAGATTCAAGCGTTCAACGGCCCCATAGTATAACATAGGGCTGCACGAATTGGGAAAACTACGATTATTAAGGTCAAAATTGCGATTTGCGATTGTGATACGATATATAAGGGGTTTGACTCAACTTGCTTGTTATAAAGGAAAATGCACACACAGATTAGTAATAATGCTGAAATCTGTATTTCTCAACTGAGATACAGTATACAATGCAATCATTTTCTCAAATCCCTCTTTGTTAAAAGAGCGTTCACACCTGAGGTGACTTGGGTGAAAAATCTCGATATTCGCGAGTAGTTGGACGCTTGAACATGTCAAGGTTACACCGATCTCACACTGCGCGCGTCAGCAGGGCGCAAGCAGCGCGTATTTTTTTCTGGCGCCCATGTTAACGGATGAGAGCTTTCACGCAGGGGCGGCGCAACAGCGTGTAGCAGGTGCAGAGAAATGACATAAAGCAAAGCACATGGCACATAGTGTTCGAAGAAGAACGCTGGAAAATAAGACAGAAAGATGCTTGTCTACAGCCTGCAGTACAAGCTGCCAGAATGAAGGCACAATCGGCACGCGCTCCTGTTCTGATAACGCGCCGCTTAATTCGCACGAATCCTACTGCAGGATGTCTAATTGCGTCTTTGCATTGACTTAACATGTAAATGACTTGCGCTTAACGCTTCATTCGCATCTGGTGTGAGCAAAAATGAATGTCTTGTTACGTCCACAAATACATTTATTTCTTTAATATAATCGCAACATTTGCTGTAATGAAAGGCTGACATCGCGATTGCGATATGATTAATCGTGCAGCACTAGTATAACACAAATTTATATTCTGTAGCACAAGGGATTGTGAGCAATATTGGCCCACTAGTGTGCCATCATGTCACACCGTCACTTGCACCTGAACCAGAATCCTAAGTCAGAGAGAGCACGCAGTCAATCACAGCAAGATCACAATCACCTGAATTCTAACACATGATCCTCATTAGGAGAG
>JAUCMU010000933.1:0-10184 GCA_032275025.1 Enteromius treurensis | reverse complement strand
ATAGTTTGGGAAAACCCCAGCTAGTAAAGGTGTTCAGGTTTATGCCACAATACAATGTAAACCAAAGAAAAAAATAAAGAAACACTTACTCAAGATAACGATCTGCTCCGTGGGTCAGCTTGCACAATGCATCTGTTATTACAGCAGAGAACGCACCCTGTTCATTTTCTTTATTTATCAAAAGCAGAAAGTTTTGTTGATATTGTGAGTGTATTAAAAAAAATACACTTTACAGATTATTACTCTTATATGTGCGATCATATATGACAGAGCAGTTTCAGTTCTTTTCTCTGACATCTGAAAAAAAGCTGTGCGCTGCCGCCGGCGGGAGAGCTGACCCCAGACTGTTAACAGAGGTGGCTAATTACGCAATTTATTAGTCATATTCTAATTGGTCCAAAAACTAGACATATTAAAAAGAAGATGGTGATTTAGGCTGTGGATGACATTTACTTCTTAAATTAAACAATTTAAGATATGAAATAAAATTATGTAATTTAATGAGTTAAATGCGTACATTATTTGCTGTATGATTATGATAATAATTAATTTGAAATGGAGGATGTGGCCTCTCCATCAATCCATCGTCCCCTTCAAGCTATTTAAAATATAACGGAAAGCTTTATACTTTTGTTTTCAGTATAATTGTTTGTTTTGTTCTTCACACAGGCTATGTGAATGTAACCTCACTGCTCAGTCCTGTGGAAGTTTGTCCTCAGTTTTACAATCCCCAAACTCAGACTTTCTGAGAGAGCTGGACCTAAGCAACAATGACCTGCAGGATTCTGGAGTGAAGCTTCTTTCTAATGGACTCAAGAGTCCGAAATGTCAGCTGGAGATTATGAGGTAACTGGTTTCAATAAAATGAGAGAAATGTGTGACACAACTGTATATAATTACTAATTAATTTATTTGTAAACAGTTCATGGTCCAGTCTTTTCGATATCTTTCTGGATTTTACATTTTGTAATGTTGCAGCCTTATGATAAACTGCTTTAAAAAAAAAAAAATTTCCCACCCAAATGTGTAAAAGAGATGATTGTCAAGTGAACTGTTGCTGTGTTTACAGATTGTCTGGATGTATGGTGACAGAGAAAGGCTGTCATTATATTTTTTTAGCTTTGAGTTCAAATCCTTCACACCTGAGAGAACTGGATCTGAGCTACAATCACCCAGGAGATTCAGGAGTCAAGCTGCTCAATGAAAAAGTGGAGGATCCAACTTGCTCATTGATCAAATTAAAGTACGTCCAGCAGCAAGATTTTAGATTTCAACACACACGAACGCACACAACATTTTGGGATCAGTAAAAAAGTCATAAAATAAATGAATTAAAAATCAAAGAAAGTAAAATAATTAGATATTATTGCAATTAACATACAACATTTTATTTAATCAAAAAGAAAAAAAACAAGATATCTGGTAACGTTAACCTATAACCCACTGCACTTAGTCACAGCCAGTACAGCATTTGTTGAATCCAACTTTCCTCTGATAACTCTAATGGCATTGCACTGCATAGTTCGCCCCTTGCTAAATACAAACAAATCTTAATTCTTCTGCATTTCTTAACTCTAGACCCATTTCTAAGGGGAGTGAAAAACTTAAAAATGAAAAACCTACCAAAGAAAATGTTGTTTCATATGTTGGGTTTGGTGTCATAGTTATTGCCATGTTAAACTATGTTTTAGATCATTATTTGATTTTGTGTATAAACCTACATATTTCCACAACGTATAGCGAAGAATATAAAAAAATAAGTGCTGAAGAGTATTACTTTCAAAATCCTTTTTTAGTGATAAACTTGTAATGATAAACATGAGATAAAATATTATTGAGAACAGAATCATTATTATGTTTTTGGCCTTTGTGAAGTAGTTTCCCAACTACATTCAAAAATAGCACTCGCACAGTAAAATCTGACCCAATTATACATTTTGTAATCCAGCCTGTTAGGCAGATTGTTACATTTGGTGGCCGGTACAGGGGAATGTTTAAGATTTTAAAAACTGTGTTGAGAAAGGGTTATAAGATGACGACTCATTTTGAAAATACTGCTGCGTTTAAAACACCTAGTATTTTGAACGATGAACTGATTTTATACCAGTAAGATTTTGATTGGCTTTGAGCTAAAGTACTTTTAGACAGGCTGTGAATGTAAAATTCAGTGAGATGTTTGAAGGAGGTTGTGGCAGTTTCAGCCAAGCATTTCTATTGAAAAGAAAACAGAACAATATTGACCCTTGATTTATTAATTTAGGATGATGAGAGACAGATCAGGGATTAGTAACACATACACTATTATATACACTCTAGATTTACTCATGGGGGTCCCATCTGTCTCTGAGCTGAAACATTTAATACAAAGTGTCATTTTAGACAGCTCAGAACCTGAGTATAGATTATTACACTCACTCTCATACAGTCAGCTATCATTCTGCATGAGCTCCATCTAAAATCATACGCTAAAGGTTTAGTTTTACTAGAAGCATATTCTGAAACCGACCTGTTGAGCCGTTTTTTAGTCAGACTTATGCGCAAACAGACCTCCGAAGACAGTTGGTTCCTCTTGTGTGTTTGCATCTTGGAGAATGCAGCCTAACAGGTGTAGGTTGAACTGAACATGGTGAGCACATACATAGTGTCGCGAGTGAGCCAACACAGACACAGTGGGGGGTTACGTCATGTTTTTATTTAAAGAAATACAACAAAA
This sequence comes from Enteromius treurensis, assembly GCA_032275025.1. Classification (NCBI taxonomy): domain Eukaryota; kingdom Metazoa; phylum Chordata; class Actinopteri; order Cypriniformes; family Cyprinidae; genus Enteromius; species Enteromius treurensis. Next base: position 7,471 of record JAUCMU010000933.1, on the reverse strand, counting down.
TGAAGTGTCCAGGGGAATAAAAGTGTCCAAATAAAAAGGGGAACTGGTGTCCTCGTCGTGCTCCCAGGGCTCGGTGAGGGTAAGGCAGTGTAGAAGGGGAAGGGTTCCGGGAAGGGGCGGAATCCAGGGTGTTCAGGCTGCTGGCATCTCGGCGGCTCCGCCGCCTCTTGCACCTCTCGTGGCTTGCTCTGCGATCGGCTCGCTTCTTGGACGGCTCGCCCCTCCAGCGTCAGCCTGGCGTCACTGCCTCCTTCCCGGACCCACGTGGACACCAGCGTGCATGCTCAAGGGGAAGAGACCGGTCTCCTGAGGAGGGGCGCGCATAGTCCTTTTAACGGCGGCGGTGATGAGGCACCATTATACTCCGGTTCGCCTCAACAAGCGCCGCCAGACGTACACAGTCCTGCGCCCCTCCTCTCATCCACCCACTCCCGTCGTAGGGTCCTGGCGAAGGCCAGCGCACGTCATTGAGAAGTAACAGGTCATCATGAGAAGCCTGGGATTCAAGCACAAACTTGCAGAACAGGCAGTGCTGCGTGGTTCCTCTGATGTGGTTGACACTTTTCATCGTTTCTCCATCACCTCTTTGAGCTCCCCACTTAGCTTTGCGCACAGCACACTCTGATGGATGATACAGTGAAGTGAGTTTAATTTTAGGAGCAACAGTCATTATTCTGCTCAACAGACCCTTGTTTTTTCCAATCATGACAGGTGCACCATCAGGTGGATTTTATCCAGGGGCAAACCATGGCTTTTAAAAAAATCCCCCAGTTTTCCAAAGATGATATCAGCGGTAGTATTGTGCTCCAGCGGAAACAATGCCAGCAGCTCTTCTCAGAAATCTTTGACATAAAAGTATCTGACAAAAACTGTGAGATATTTGTGTTGTCAGTGGACTCATCAATAGCTAGCGAAAAGTACTTGGCTTCCTTATCCCCTTCAATGACAGCTTTCTGCACTTGCTCTGCCAAAACATGCACACGACGTGCATTAGTTGAGGCAGATAGAGGTTGTAAGAACAAAATTAGCTCAAATATACAAATAAAAGTAAATCAGAATAATTTAAGATCCTGTAGTGAATTTGAACAGAATCACTGTTTTACAGAGTCGGCCTGTGATTCAGTGAACGAGCCGTATAACATCAACTCTGAGCTGGATATTAAAATCCAGATAATAGTGTAAACACTATTAATAAGCACAGTAACAAGATCGTCAGTTTAAGACATTAACTTGTAAGCACAAAACACAAGATACTTCTCTTTTCAATTATAAACATGGCTTTATTGGATAAACTTAAGACATATAAACTAACACAAACCATTCTCTAGTAATCAAACTACATATATAATGAGTGATTAACACATGATAGTTAAATGTGTGGGATACATATAATATGCAGTTATGCATATCAGTGATTCAAGTCCGGTTTAGTGTATTTTCAGGCTTGAATAGGTATGAAAATGCAGTTTTGTGCAACGTGAGTTCAGTTTTCTGTAGGGTGAACGTGGTTTTGTGAAACCCAGGGGTTAAAGGTCCCCTGGGGAATTTTTGGCTGGTCCTAGTTGAGTTGAGGGGTGGAGATCCATCCAACACAAAATCTTTAATTATTCTACCCATGTAAAGATAATGATGTCCTGTGTCTTTGACCATTGTCTTGGTTATTTGCACAATATTGACAATCTCCTTCCTGATTTGGGATTCTCAATATGCATTCTTTTGTGTTAATGTTGCAAGCTGTTCTGTGAAAATGTCTGTTGGTCTGCTTGTAAGGGTATCCAAAAGGGGTTAATTTACAACATCCTGTGTCGTTGAGGAATTCGGCTCCTCATGTTTCAACATTCTGATCGAATCTTACGTGTCTGATTTACTCTGATGCACTACAAGGTACTTGTTTGAAAGATGCAATAATTCTGTCCATTGATTTTTCGGGGGCAAGTTCCTTCAGAACGGTGATCATGCACTCCTTTAAAAGCCTCACTTTCCGTGAAAGGCCGGTTATGTCTGCAAAGTACCCAAGCAGCCTGCAGGGATGCACACGTCACTCTCTCTTGATTGTCCGTTTACATGCTTCCTCAGCGCTTGATGTTTGAGCGTCATAAGATCTCATCACTTCTATACAGATGATACCCAGCTCTATTTACCATTAGACTAGGTAGGTAGTCTTATGGTAATGGTAGCCTCCCAATGCTCATTCAGACATAATACTATATGGACTGATCTCCCTATGAAGTCCATCAGCAGAAGAATAGGAGTGTATGTGGATGAGAGTGCAGGAACTCTGTCCTTCTACAGCATTTCTGACACAACGAGCCTCTTACACAGAGTCCAGACCACATTCACTCAGTTGTTCTATCCTGGGTTTACTGTTTTTGTTGGATTAAAATTTCTTCAGTTGAATGAGGTTGACAGAGACTATCCAACCCAGTCTCACAACCAATTTTGTGCCAAATTTGTGTTAATTCGTACGACCTCACTCGTACGATTTGTCTAATACCATTTGATGGGTAGATTTAGGGGCAGGTTACGTTTAGGTAATTCATACAAATTCATATGAATTGGCCACTCATAAAATACGTACAACTTAGAAGAAATCGTGTAAATCCGTATGAGTGAGGTCGTACGAATTTGTACGAATTAGCCACCTCGTAAAATATGTACGAATTGCCGTGAGATTAGGTTGGATTATTCTATGTGGCTCCAAATTGCAGATTGACAAATACAGTGCTTTCTTGGGGCATCTTCAGTCAAACTCAGAACTTGTATGTACACGCCGCATGTACCCTAGCAACTGAATGAGTCTTTGTGTGTGTTTTCTAGTGTGGATTGTGGAGGAGAATCCAGGATTGCAGCAGGACTATGCAAATGTATGTCTACAAACACACCCATAAAACACAACACACCTAGACACAACACACACAGAGGTTTCAGTCCAGTCCCCGCAATGTCCAAAATCTTTGTGGGGACATTTGGTCTTCACAATGTAAAATCAACAAGTACACACACAGCTGTAGTGATTGTTGTTGTGTTATTAATGTCTCTGTTCTTGCGTTCAGATGCATGTTTTCTCACACTGGATCCAAACACAGCCAACACTCAACTCATTCTGTCTGAGGAGAACAAAAAGGTCACATGTATGAGAGAAAAACACCATTATCCTGATCATCCAGACAGATTTGATGTTTATTCTCAAGTGTTGTGTCGAGAGAGTGTGTGTGGACGCTGTTACTGGGAGCTGGAGTGGAGCGGAGATGGTGTGGATATATCAGTGTCATATAAAAGCATCAGCAGGAAGGGAGAGGGTGTTGAGTGTTTGTTTGGATGTAATGATCAGTCCTGGAGTTTGATCTGCTCCCCCTCCCAATGCTCATTCAGACACAATACTATAAAGACTGATCTCCATTTGAAGTCCATCAGCAGGAGAATAGGAGTGTATGTGGATGAGAGCGCAGGAACTCTGTCCTTCTACAGCATCTCTGACACAATGAGCCTCATCCACAGAGTCCAGACCACATTCACTCAGCCGCTCTATCCTGGGTTTACTGTTTTTCATCATCAGTCATCAGTGAAACTGTGTAGATGAATCAGAATAGAGTCATCGCTTCAACCTATAGTGCTTTATGATGCATGATAAATGTAACCCAGGTTACCAGAGAGTAACAGGAAAAGAAAACAGAATATATATACATTTAAATGAGAATCCAATAATATGTACTGTATTAAAATGTACTCAAAATAAGTCAGTTTCTAAAGGAAAATAGTAATTTTATGAAAACACATTAAATTGGATATAGATGTGGCCAATAGAGAGCCGTCTTCAACTTAAGGAAGACCAATGAGAGAGCAGAATGCTGCACGGCAGAAAAACATATATCCGGGTTTTCGCACATGGTTATGCACGCAGAGTTAGTTGCAGCTCGCTTAACAGTTGCCTCGATTCGTGTGGAGCACGGGTTTTTGTTTTATTTTTGCCTTTATTTCTGATAAGAACATGTTCATTTTGTTTCATGAGAACCAACATTCTAGAGGAATTTTGACAAATTTAATTTTGTAATTCTTATAAATTGTAATCGAGTGAAACACGCATTCAGCTCATGAATATCAAAAGATATGCTGATTTGTATGTACTCTATAAGCATCGGACAAATGCTAAAGTGTTACAGCATGTATTTTTGATTTAAAAAGGAGAAAGAACGGATTTAAAGGAGACGAGGTGCCTTCTGGAAATTGTTTAACAATCTTCTTGGTAAGTCAACTGGATTGTTAATAGTTAAAAATCAAATTGTTAAAATTGGTTAAGAAGGGAAATAAGAGAAGTTAAATGTGCGAGTTTGATTCATGTATGTAAACCTGTGTAAAGCTGTATTTGGAAAGGGAAAAAGGAAAACAGTTACAGACATGTTACATATAAAGGAAATATTCTTTATTTTAAGTATTTATGTACATATAATCAGGTTGTGTTTAAAATATGTGAATGTACAACGACCAGTTTATTTTCATACAGCGTTATTGACTGTTGTTACAATGAAGATATTAATTATTGTTTCATGACCTTTGTTGTTCAAGGTCAGTTTTTTTTTGTAGTGATTTTGTTTTTCCATGGGTTGATGTCCTCTGTGTCTTGGATCTGTCCCGATCTTCCGCTGGTGCTTAGGAAGGTCTAGCCTACTTTGGCCGGCTGGATGCATGTCTCGCTTCCCAGCAGCTCTGGGTAAAAAGCTTTAGTGCTCCTTGGTTTTTTTAATTTTACTTTTGGGTTTTACCTCGTTTTAATCTGACTCCAATTTTTTATTTATTATTCTGATATTAAAGTTACAATACTTTAAGGTTATTATTAAATTTAGATTACAATACTAAAGTTGATTGTTTTTAGTTATCTTAATGTAGAGACTTGATTATTCTAGATATGCTATATTTTCATTTATTCGTTCATTGGAGACCTATTGTGTCTGGCGTCCCATGTCATAAAGATAACCTCGCTAGTCTGATAATTGCTCAGCGGTCGGAGGCGGCTATTACCTTCTCTGCCAGCCGCCAAACTGCTTGCATTTTACAAAGAAAATAGTTTCCATAGCCTTAACCATACCTTACGTGTCAACTCCAGTGATAGGCAGAAATCAAGTCTTCAGATAAAACACGCTCTATTTTACTGCGCCCCAGTTTGTCACTATCCTAGTCGTAGAATTATGCGCACAGAAGCGTCTACTCAATCTACTGGTCATAAATGAGTACGGCACTTTAAAATAAATCAAGAAATAATTTATTCGTCAGGTAAAATGATATCAAATCAATTACTACTACTATCAATTACTCCTAATTAAACAATGTGTTTTCAATTCAGTTCCAATTTAAAAGAATGCATAACATTAATAAATCAAGAAATTAAGTTAAGTTAATTACATAGAATACAATTCATTTCTTATTTGAAAGAATACATAATTTCATCGCATACCTGATAAGATGACATAGAGGCACACTGCAGGATGCAGGAGCCCATCTGATGGCTCTCACATCCTGCAGTATGGAAGATCTCTCTGGTTTCAGGAAAATCTTAGTGAGCTGTTTTGCTCTTCCGCCTTATATACCACACCAACACCCCCACACAAATCTTAAACCCAAAGGGACCATTTGTTGTAGTTTCAGTTCTCGTGGCCTTAGGGCCCACACCTGTGTTGCCTCTTCAATCTGGCTCTAGAAGGGAAACTCCCCTTTTGAAGTAAGAAATAGGGTAACTTTTTTTAATTTAATATTCAAATTGTCGAACTACAACTGAGATTGTAATTTTATTTCTTTTGTTTTATGTTGTTTGTTTTTTCTGTTGATTTAAAGGACCAAATAGTGAGGAAAAAAACTTATTTTGTTTGGGAAAAGAGACCAAAGAGAGGTTTTGAAATCTAAAAGAAAGACAACAGAAAATTAAGTGTCTGAAAGCTTGTGAACCTTGTTTTTCTATTATTTTCACTGTTCTTATTTTTTATGATTTGTTAATCAAAATCTTCGAGTCTGGTCTGATCACTGTTGTTGTGGCATCTTTCTCAGCAGCGAGTCTAATTTTCTTCTGAGACACTGGTCTGTGAATTTCATAGAACAAGCGCTAAATAAATCAGTGACAGTGAGATGTGCTTTCATGACATTAAAGGGTTAGTTCACCTGAATGTTGTTCCAAACCCATAAGACATTTGTTCATCTTCAGAGTACAAATTAAGGTTGATTTGAATTTTAAGTTTTGTATTTTACAATTTCGTATTTTTACAATTTTCTTGTGTCTTTTCGAGTAAAGCTCTTTCCACGCTAATGACAGGTGAAAGGCATCTCTTTGGAGTGAATATTTAAGTTTATGTTTTGCAAATAAAATGGTTTCGAGAGGATCGTGAACGCAGTAATTACCCACGGCTGGCAGCCGGTTCCCTAATCAACCACTTCCAATCGAATCGCTTTCCCCTTACTATAAATACACCCAGATTCTATGTTCCCGCATCTCGCTTTGAACGCATCCCTCTTCCTCCCCTTCTCCGCCTACTTCAATACTTTCACGTTCCGGGGGGCAGACGGTGAATGAGGCGAACGCTGAACCCTCACCCTCGCTAGGGTTGTTTCCCTTAGGATTCGGAGTCCTCCGTTCTCTCGGCTTGCTCCCCAGACAGCTCCCCAAATTTGCTGTACTACTTATTACTAGGAAACGTGAACTCTTGAAAGTGGCATTCAAAGCTTTCCTTTCGATTGAAACTCTTTCCACACTGATGGCATAAGTAGAGTTTCTTCAGAGTGCCGGTGAGCCGTCACAACATGTTATGATATGATATTTTGGTTGTCCACCTACTCTATCAGCAATAATTCTCAGTGTTTAACATCAGCTCTCAACTGTTTTTTGTGAACTCTTTGATTCTCTACGAGTACCTTTTCAATAGTAGGCCTACATTTACATGTATGTGTAAATTATATACTTTGTTTCTGTGATTGTTTCACATGATTGTTTCTGTGCTTTTCTCCAGAAATGCATGATATTGTGTGAGGGGTAGTTGCGTGGATCTGTGGAGGGACAGAAAGCTTTGAGAGTTCATTTTAAAGATCTTCTTTTGTTTCCAGAAGATAAACACCCTCATGTTGTTCCAAACCTGCAAGTCTTGTAAGTAATTGATTACAGAATTTTAAATTTTTTGGTGAACAAACCTGTTAACTTCTTTTACTAGGAGTGTTCAAAGACTTTCCACAAATGCTTAGTTACATCACAATTTAAGATTTATTTCAAGCATACAGTGAAAAGTGTAACTGAAAATGTCATAAGTCATAAGAACCAAGCGGAACAATGAGGACAAGCTCTTTAAAAAAAATTAAAGGTGCCATAGAATGGAAAACTGAATTGACCTTGGCATGGTTGAATAATAACAGTTCAGTAGATGGACATAACATACTGTGAGTCTCAAACACCATCGTTTCCTACTTCTTATATAAATCAAGTGTTTGCAAAAGACGA